>QEPC01013748.1:5516310-5542316 GCA_003113815.1 Sphenodon punctatus
CCTTGCCACATGGACCTGCCTGCTGTCATTCTCATCGTAACCAAGCCAAGTACGTGCACTTGAGACCTCGCATCTTCATGAATGTTAGATCCCTTGTCTCTCCCTCTGTTTCCCTTCCTTTGTCTCTCCCCCAGCTCCTGTCTCTCAGATTGTAAGCCCTAGGGGCAGGGACCGTATCTATTTATTACTTTGTAAAGTGCCAGGTACACTGCTGGCGCTATATAAATGTTTGTTAATAATAATAATAATGGGAACCTTATCCCTCAGTAATCCAAGAACCTAGCTCAGCCATTTTCCTTCTCTAACTGCAAGGATTTTGCTTTGCTCTCACAAACACAGTTATAATGTTATGGGATGATCCACTCATCTGGTCCGACACCAAGTTTCCCTTTAGCTTGTCCTGAATCTTTCATAAGTCTCCTTAGAGAAACAGACACCTACTCATATTCTGCATAGCAGAAAAACTCCTGATCTTTTCTCCTAGCCTCTCCTATGCCTGTCACCAACCTTCCATTCACGTAGGGTGTTATCACATGAGACAGGGCCCCATATTAACCCCCATTTGCCCTGGATTTATCCACCCATGTGAAGGGTCACCGCCAGATGTTTTCCCCGGTTTGGGCTGGGGCAGCTCCTCATGGCATCATCCCTGTAAGGTGAAGCACGCTGTGCAGGGTAACCCAGCCTGAACTGGGGCAACACACTGCCCCAGTGCTGTCTTCTGTCTGATGTGGGGGAAGAGGTGACACAGGGTGGGCCACGTTGTCCACCATAGATTTGTGGAGGGGGTGGTGGCTGTGGAGGCGAGGCATGGAGAAGCTTTGGGGTCCATAGGGCTCCCAACCTGTGTGTTAACGTCCATAATCCTACAGTCTTGGAGTTACTTTAATCTAATTTTCCCTCTCTCACTCCTAGACCTTTCCAAACTCAGGCATGTTGTCTTGTCTTTCTTTGCATTGCCAAAAATTGTACCTTTGTTTCCATTCTGCCTACCGAAACAAGAGATCATGCACAAAGTAGGAAATACACATCATTAAATCTGAATGTTGTATAGCTGTACTTGCTACAATTTTCTTGAAGATGAGGATGGGAAAATCTTGGAGGAGGATACTGATGATAGTCCAGGCATTAGATAACAGACAGTATGTATGGATTCCTGAGAAAAGCAAAGGCAGTGAAAGGACATAGGGGAGATGTAAGTAGAGATGCAGGCAGGCTGGGGGCCAATGGAGATAAGGAGTGAGGTCAGAATAGCAAGAGAGAGATGTGATTTGGGCAACTGTAATATGGAACAACTAGTTCATAGGAGTGTAGCATAACAAGGCTGCAATCATTCAAATGAGGAAAACTCTCTTTTCCTATAAGGTTATTCTCTGTAACTTCAAGCATCAATGTGTTCTTGGTTGGCCCTGTCCCTACTTGTGGTAGATTTTTATAGGCTTTGCTTCTTGTTGGACAAATTTGTCTGCGCATCCCAGAAGGGGACAAAACCACCATCATTGGGTTTTTAATGGCCGCACTCTTTATTCAGATTTCATAATCTGGGTGGGGTAATTGCCACAGGCAATTTGGGTCCAGTAGCAGGAAGGCATCCATCATTATTTATTAACTTTGAGGTAAGGATCCTGATGCACCCTCAGGTATCTGCCCCTGATGCTTAATCAACTATGCCTCCCCCTCCATCCCAGGATGCAAATCAAGGAAGAGGGAGGTTGAACATGTCCCCCAAGGAACCAGAGCAAGGATTAGGGTGCAGAAGGCGCATATGCCTCATTGGTGCCCTCAAGTTTACCCCTCCCAGGGATGTAACCCTGGTGCTCGCCGCTCTCTGCTTCTGTGCCATGTTACGATCCCCATCTCTTAGGAGATGTCTTTATATTATCTGCCAAAACTAGCAGAAACTACAGAAAAATCTACTGGATCTACTGTCACAAGAGTCAAACAAGTTATAATAGATCAAACCCCCCCAGCTTTAAGGGCCAATATCAAGCCTTTCAAACAACACCGTGGGGAAGGCAAAAACCAGGAATTCCTAAGTCAAACAGGGTTCCTGTAAAAATTCCTTCCCAGCCCCAATATGCGACCTGTTGATGCTCACTGTTAAAAAGAAAGTGGGTGGGTGCTTTTCACCTGCTCCCTGCCCCCGCTACACTAGAGCTCTGGTCCAGCAACTTCTGGGTTCTCAGTCTCATGCACGAAACCCCAGTAACACCCCTGGCTCAGGTTGCCTAGCAATCCCAGCCGGGCCATGCAGATTCCGGGCGTTACATGAGCAACTCCGGCCGGCCGGCCGGCCGGCCACGTGATCTCCTGTTTTGCAGCGGCCTCCCCTCAGCCCCACTCATTCCTGCAATGGGGGGAGTGCGACAAAGTGCCCTTCACTGCCAGCCCTTGTGTTTGGGTGAAGGGGAGAGGCGAAGGGGTAATTCTCTGTGTGGATAGTTTGGGTGTGGTAAATCCTGCAGTGGTGCAGGCGGGTGGAGTAGATGATCCTTGAGGTTCCTTCCAGCCCTGAGACTCTATCCAGAAAGCTGGTTTGATTGTGTGCCAGAACCCTCCGATGCTCATTAAGCCCTGATAAAGAGAGATTGTGAGAAAGAAAGCACCATAAACCAGCAGGAATTGGATGTGCTCTAGATTTGGAAAGTAGGGGAGCTGTTTGAAAGAAATTTCAGTTCCTGCTTTTTGGAGCGTGTTAGGAAAGTTTGGATGTGAGGAAAAGAGGAACTATAAATTGGTGGGGCCGATCCCAAGGCCCACGGCTCCCATGTGCAAACTACGCAGACCTCCATTGTGGGCACACAGTGTTGCACGGGAATTGGGCGCATGCGCGGGATCCACAGGACATGGGATCAGTCCCATTGTCTGCACAACCAAAATGCCACTAAGTGCTATTCCTTTTAGAAAAACAAAATAGGGAGTATTAGGGGGTAGATAAGAGAGAAAAGGGGGATACACATTGAATCACTACATCACATTCCATTGCTTTCAACCGAAGTAGAATTTGGGAAACAAGAACTATAAAAGTACAGGTGTAGTCAAATGACTTCAGTGAGTTTCTCTGAATTTACCATGGTGTAAGAAGGAGCCAAAATTGGCTCAGAAAGAATTAAGAGACAACAACAAATGTGGGGAGCTTGTAGGGGTAGATTTAAAATTCTTGGCGTCCTAGGCCTACGGAGTCTGGGGCCCAAATAGGATTGTTCCAACCACCACCCACAATAGAAAATTGCCAGTATTAACCATGTAACCAAATATGACAAAGGCATAAATATAAGAATGCACTGTATTTATTACAGTTAGAATGACTTGTTTCTTTTGAGTTTTAAGGGTGGAAAAATCTTGTTTGCTGTATCAAAGTCCATTTCTTTCATCAGTTTGGATTTCTTACTGGGTCAGATCATTACGGACTGTTCTGACAGAGGCCTTCCCAGTAGTGCATCACCGTCTAATGCATCTGCACCACACACAAAACCTTTTTGTGCATTCACAAAAAAAGAATTTTTTATAGTGTGCATGACCAAAATGGGACCATGCTTTGGAGGGCAAGCAAGCATGGCACCATCTTGCACACAAGCACTACAGAAAAATTGTTTTCCCACATGTACAAAAGGGCTTGTGTGTGTGTGTGTGCGTGCACGCGCAGTGAACACACGCGAGACTACTAGGAGAGTCCAGTTGTAGCTCCAATACAGAACAGAATCGCTCTCCGTCTCTCTCAGGCCAGGATCAGAATGGGTGGGCCATGGACACAGAATGGTCCTGAAAGTCTGATTTTACTTGTCCTATATCGGAGCCTTCCCTTCAATCACATTAGCAGACACAGTGTAGTTTGGCACATTCTTATTCTGACATACAGCTGAACCCTTAGCAATTCAAAAAATCCTGAAACTCTCATCAGTGTTACTCCGCAGTTACTCCACAGATCACTGCCAGCTTTGATAATAGTTCTCTCACTGTACTCTGCTTGTTCCCTTGCAAGTCACTCTCTCTAGTGACCCTGTCTTGCCTTATACATTGCCAGAAGGTAGAGGGACCATTTGCCCAGCAAGATTCAGACTTCTTTCCCTGACTATCAGTGGATTCTGGCTTTCTTCCTTCAAGTCATCCTCTCTGGTGGTCTTGTTAATTATCAGAAGCACAATCTAACAATCCAGGTCCACGATTATACTGTACTTCCGTTTTCGGATAAAAAAAATTCTGTGAATCCTTAAAGTCCCTCGTTAATTTGGGGCCACTTTTTGTCATTTCCCTTTCTAGTTTCTGTTTGTTCATACCCATTACCAACATAAACATCTTGACTTTTGAGCAAACTAAGTAATCACATTAACTGTCCTGTTATCGACTGGTAGCTCAGCTGTTTAAAAAATGGGAAACAAAGGGTAGGAATAAATGGTAATTTTCCAAGTTGGAGAGAGGTAGAGACAGTGGGGTACCTCAGGGGTCATTACTGGGACCAGTACTGTTTAACATATTCCTTAATGAGCTGGAAAAAGGGGTAAAGAGTGAGGTGGCAAAACTTGCAGAGGACTCCAAATTATTCAAGAATAGGCAGTTAAGAAGATCCAGGCAGACTGAGTGACTACACCGGGATCTTGCATGACTAGGTGAATAGGCAATAAAATGGCAAATGAAATTCAATGTTGATAATTGCAAGGTGACTCACAAAGGGAAAAAATAATCCTCACTATACATACACAATGCTTGGTTTTAATCCGAGGCTGCTTTTAGACGAGTGGGTCGCCGTCGCGTGACCCGCTCGCGCAATGTTTCAAAATCCTGCTATGCGGGATTACACGAGACGCTGGCCAGGGATCATGAGCATACAAGGCGGTCGCACATTCTTTGCCAACCACGAACTAAATACCTGACAATCGAGGTATTTAATTCGCAGTCGGCAAAGAATGCGCGACCGCCTTCTATGCGTATGATCCCCGGCCGACGTCTCATGTAATCCCGCAACAAAACGTCGCACGGCGGCGACCCGCTCATCTAAAAGCGGCCTGAGCATAACCACTCAGCAGAAGGATCTTGGGAGTCACCGTGGGTAGTTCCTTGAAGACATCAGCTCTGTGTGCGGCAGCAGTCAAAAAGGCAAACTGAATGCTAGGCAATGGCATTACTGTGAAAGGAACAGAAAATAAAGGAGAAAGTATCATAATGTCACTCTATCAATCTCACCTTGGTACAACCCCACTTTGAATATTGTGCGCAGTTCCGGTCACCCCATCTCAAGAAAGATATATTGGAAAAGGTTCAGAGAAGGGCAACAAGGATGATCAAAGAAATGGATCAAAAGCCATATGAGGAGAGGCTCAACAGGTTGGGGCTGTTTAGCTTGGAGAAGAGGCAATAAAGGAGGGATATGATAGAAGCTTATAAAGTCATGAGTGGCATGGTGAAAGAAAATAAGGAATTGTTGTTTGCCCTTTCTCAGAGTAAGAAAACAAGGAGACACCATCTGAAGTTAAATGGCAGTTTAAAATGAACAAAAAGAAGTACTTTGTTGCTGCATCCTGGAAGGAGACAAGGGGCCTTTTCAGACAGGCACACTCCCCACCGCACACATGTGCAGTGTGTGCGTGGGCGGGTGCCCATGTGAACGCCGCAGTAGGTGCAGGGAGGATGGGTGGACACCCGTAGGAATGGTGCCTGGGGTGGGTAGGGGTGCGTGCAAGTGCCCGCGCGCCACTCGTCTCCACCTATCACCCACGCATGGAGCAATGGGCTCCAATGCCGGTTGCTCCATGCATGGAAATGGGTGGAGATGGGTGTGCACCTGTGGTAACGGGTGCACGCCCACCTCCACCCATCCCCCCACCCACCGCGGCCCATTTGAAAAGGGCCAAAAGACGCAGTTTTGGAGATCTTAATGTCCACACTCTTTATTGTCAATTTACATGGGAGGACAGGGTGTCACCCTGCCTTTAAGCAGAACTGGGTCCAGTTAAACTAAAAATGAACATTCAGGGAGGTGACAACCTGAGGTCCCAACCCCCAACTTCTTAACTAACGTAGGTGCACCTCCCCATCTACCCGTCAGCCAAACCCCATGGGTGGGAGAGGTGCTGACTTGTCCCCAAATCAGAGCCCAGGTATCAGAAGAATGCAGGGATCGAGTGCCCCAGTGGAGCTTGGGTGTGCAACCCCCACAGCCTGGAAATCTGCCCCGCACTGGCTGCATCCTGCTCTAGCACAGTGTAGCATCTTCCCATCTCTTAAGGAGATGCTTTCTATGAATGAATGCCTATTTTAACTTATGCTATCTGGACCCCCACCAGAGTATGGCAATGGTAATATGACCCGGGCAACACCCAACTATAGCCAATAAGTTCTAATGTGGGGAAGGCAAAAAACAAAACAAAAAACCAGGGATTTCATGGCCCAATATGGTATCCCTGTAAAAATTCCTTCCCAACACAACCATGGGGACCAGCATCATGCCCACAGTATTATGTCAGAGGTGATTGGGTGACCACTTCCTCCTTGTTCCCTGTCACACACAGACTTCTGCAGGGAACCAACCCTTCTGCCAGGTTCAACCTGGACTGCTCTCCTCTTGCGAGAATCAGGTTGACACCAAATCCTCGGGGCGCTGCAGCTGCAAACGTCCCCTTGGTGGAGAGAGGCTGCACAAGCCTCTTGCGTGCAGCCCCTCCAGCACCTTGTCCCTCCAATTGTGAGCGGGACAAAGATCCTCACCCCTGATTATGGTGGTCTGGTCCTGGGGAGGGGAGGGGGATTTTCCCGCAGCAGACAATATAATTACGGAACTCTAAGCCAGCGGCATAACTTGCTTCAAACACAAATTAGATAAATTCTTAGTGGATAGAGCCATAAATGCCTACAAGTTGGGGCTTAAATCCCTGGCTACTAGTAGTGAGTGGTTAGCAGGAGATGAGCCGCACTTACATGATTTGTACTACTACCACATGTACTACTTCTCTTGAACCACTGGAGCTGGTCAGTAGTCATCGGAGGGGAGGATGACTACGGGATGACTACATCGGAGACAGGATGTTGGGATAGATGGTCTGCTAGTTGAACCCATTATGGCACTTCTTACGTTCTTAAACAACACTTCATTTATAAATATATCTATATGTGTACAAAAGAGAATGTTTATGGCATGTTTTTGCTTAAACTAGTTGTACTGCAAATAAATTACCAGCAACCAGTATAATGCACTAGGTTACATAACCAGAATTTTCTTAAGTGGGGAGGGAGCACTGACTGTTCTCCCCACATTACCCTTCACACCATTATTTCAGGAAGAAACAGTGTGGGTTCCTAACAGCCATGCCCCTTGAGAGAAATCTGCGGGTTTGGTTAGGTGTAAACGTCATGGGGGTGGAAGGGCTCCTGTCCCTCCTGGGGAATCCTTGGTGCAGGTCGGGGGGAGGAGGGGAGGAACTGTGCCCACCCAGTTAGTGACTCAGCACCCCTGGTTTTTCAAAAACCCTCCCCCACTGGATTCAGCCCCGGATGGCTTTCCGCACAACACACTCAGTCATTCCCCTCCCGTATCACATAGATGTTGGGTTTGGCTCCACCCCCTCAATGTAGACCAGACCTCCCCAGAAAATTGAAAAGTTTACACCCCACTGTCTGGCCAAGTCAATTTCTGGAGCGATCGCTATTTTATCCACGCAGATGTTACTTGCAATTATTATTTTGCTCACCATATTTGAATACATACTAAGAAATACATTTTTTATGGTTTGGGGGTCCCCTGAGCTTGTCAGCCGAGTACTGTATCCCATAACCCCTTATTATAGGGCCTGATAACAGCCCCCGGCTCCTGTCCTTCTCCTCTCCCCCCTTACCAGTACTGTTGGCAGTGGTGTTACCTGCTCTGTGTCCATACCGACAGCTTAGAGAGAGCAGACCCACCTTGGCCAGGTTCTCCTTCTAGCTGCAGTGGCACCTCCTCCACTTCCACCCCTTGCATTTCCTCCACTCAGCCTCAGAGTCACTCAGTGGGACAGCTGAGGTGGGAGGTCAAGCCGCCCCTGTAGGATTGCTTCAAGTGGCCCCTGTAGGATTGGGTTGGCACTACCCTCTTCTATAGAATAACTATGGCAATAACGGCACAGCTCCTTTACCAGATAACTGGGTGCTGCCCGTGCAGCTTGCTCTGACTGGGAAGTGCCTACAGAACAACAATGGAATAGATTCTAAATTTGTGGGGTCCTCTGTTTCAGGCCCCCCCAGCCCTGTGGGCCTGTTCATTAATCTTCCCCTGGGGGTTTGGATTAAATGGAAACAATTTAAAAAACAGAAGGGAAACTTGATAACAAACACTGGACTCTATTCTAGACGAGTGCATATTGCATTCTTGTGTGTTCCCAAATTGTACTGTTAAGTGCTTTAATTTTTTTTCCTCCATTAACTTTAAATGATGTTTTCTAGCCTGGAGAATATTTAAAAGGAAAGAGCACAAGTTTGCCTGCCAAATAGCTTTCCTGAATTTGCTTAGTCCTTAGTATTTTTTTTCCCTGAGTCATTTTCCCAGGGAGATCATTTGTCTTTGTTTATTAAAGAAAATAATTTAGTTGTTGCTCTTGATTATTTCCTATTTGTTCTGGGAGAAAACACTCCAGTTTTTCCCCAACACTCGATACAGTTTGAGCAGCTCCTTAACACCAGTGTTTGACTCACTGCATGAAATGAATAAAAAGGAATGAACTAACTTCACGCAAAATGACTATAGACGAATTCTTCAATACACATCGTGTCAAACACGGAATTCTTCACATAACTAATTAGGCCCATTTGAGCTGAAAAATGGTAAGCAGTAAGATGCTAATACTATCGCTACACATACTTAATTATAACTCATTTGCTATTGATTCCCCATTTACTTCAACAGAGCCATTGTAAGCGATACCATTCGTTTAATTGCTCAAGAAAGAAAGCGGTATTCTAGTTCCCTAGCTCTACTGTTGAAACTCAGAAGTATACCGATGTAGATGCTGTACTGACACAGTAAATGGTCAAGAAAGCCATTACCTGCCAGCAGAATAATAGGATAATAATAGTACTTTTTATTCAAGACTCTCAGAGGAAAAATTTCAACCTAGAAATTCACTGGGCCAGCACAAGGTCTATGTAACACTTAAGTGCTAATTATGCTTTCAATAGCACTCTAGCAGGACCCGAGTACAGCGGAAGTCTCATGCTGGACCTCTACAGAGAATTTCTCCCACATGTATTGTAACCATTGAGTAAAACCTGAATTTTTAATCAAATTTTTACATTCTCTTTTTGCAAGTCAGGAAGTTTGGCTGGGAGAAGACAGATATTAAAGATGTTAGGACTTCAGCATTTGGCCCTTCTTGGTATTCTCATCAACCTCTCAGAGGTCGAAAAGTGTGAGAAAGTGATGAAAATCATGGGCTTTCATGGTAGCAGCTTTCCTCCTTCTGTCAATAAATTTCCTCCTTTCAAGATGCACAGGGGCCAAGATTCAGTCTATGCGCACTCACCAAGTGGACGTGTGCAGTGTGTGCATGCAACAAGTGTGCACCAAGTGCAGAATGTGCATACACCGAGCACAGAACATGCACCCACTGTGTGCATGGCATACGTGCATTGTGCATGATGCACACATGGTGTGTGCATCCTGCAACTGAACATCCTGCAATGTGCACTTGGCCTGTGCGCGCACCTTGGATTGAGCCCTAAACTGAGAAAAATTCTATGCACAGTAATATCTAAAAGCCATAGTACTATGCATTCAATTCCTGCTGAAGTTCTGTGTTACCCTAACCCAAAAGGGTAGTTGAGGCCGTCCTGCTCACCATATGCCCTGCAAGGAGAGAGGACCAAGGAAGTGGAACAACTAATTTGAGTCTTCGTGGTTGATCTCATCAGACTGGAGAAGCAGGAAAGGGTGCACCGCCTCAAAGAATGACTTGGTTATGAAGTGGATGGGATTCCCACTGCTGAAGAGGTGTCATCAAGTGAAACCACCTAAGAGTCAGTTTAGGGAGAAGCGTAATAGTGAAGCAAGGACAGCCTGCAAGTGCGAGACTTGAGGAAGTAAAATAATTTTAAATTTTAAAAGTTTTTGAATGAGGTTGACAGGGCAGGATCCTGGAGACAAGGAGGCAAAATCAGATATGTACACTTTTCAAACTGAGCTTGTTCCACCTGAGAAGTTTTCAAGCTAATTGATGTTTTTTCTATGGAAATAGTCTTTCATGTCATGATTGGGCCTTTCATATATTGGTTTGCTCACTCTTCCTCACCAATGTACCTGAACTATATTATGCACAAGCTGCCTACAAGGGTAAGACGCTGCAAGGCAGTTCACCTGGGTCTGTATGTGTCTCACATTGCACTAGATCTCACTCCTTCAAAACAAGGGAGGGGGAAAAAATCAGAAATTGTTTGCATTGAGATCCATATAAAAGATTTCAGCACAATTCATGATGTAGATCAAGGATGGGGAATCTTTTCCTCCCAGGGGCCACTTTGAAAATGAACACAAGCTCTGAGATTGCACAGATGTTGGGGTGGGGTGCTAAGGAAGAGGGGGGTTCAAATCATGGATCTATTTCATGGATCTGTCCCCTATCCATGGCCCTTTTTACACAAAATGCTCCCCCGCATGGGCACCCACCATCCACGTGGGGAAGCATCCCGTGTAACTGGGAGGGGGTGCATAGGTGCACACAGCCACAAACCCAGACCTCCCCATGCTCCCGCCCCCAAGCATGGAGCAACCGACAACAATGCCGCCTCGAGTCACCGTAGGCGAGACAGAGTGGGATACAAATAAAAGGTGAAATGAAAAATGAAATGAAAAAAATGCAGATTGCTCCATGCATGGGGGATTGGTATATGCCCGTGTGCACCTGTCCCCCATCACCACCAATGTAAACTACCAACTGTGGAAGTTTAAAGTGGAAATGCTGCTGTCTAAAGATCATCTATGGGAGGTAATTACCACGAACAGACCAGAAGCAAATCATGAGGAATGGGATAAAAAGGACAGATTAGCAAAGGCTACAATAAGTTTATTGGTAGAAGATGACCAGCTAATCCATATAAGAAGTGAGAGCACAGCAAGAGGCATGTGGATTGTACTACAAAACTTGCATGAGAGAACTAACCTGAATAGAAAACTGTTTCTACTGAGGAAACTATACAAAATGAGGCTTGGCAAAGAAAGTGAAATGCAGGAGCATATAAATGCCATGTGGGAAGTAGTGGCACAGCTGCATGGCATTCGAGAAGATATGAAGGACAGCCACGTGGTAGCCCTACTCCTCTGCAGGCTGCTTACAGTGACCTCATCAATGGCCTGGAGACAAGGCCAGAGGCTGAACTGAAACTGGAATTTGTTAAAGGTAGACTTGCGGATGAATTCCAGCACAGAAAGGAGAACCTGCAGAATGATCTAAAGCAGAGTAATGAGACTGCACTGAAAACCTCAGACAAAGCTACTAAGAGGGAAACCAGAGTATGCTTCAGATGCAAAAAGGAGAAACATTTAAAGAAAGACTGCTATATATGGAAAGCAGAACAGCAGAAACTGTCTCCACGAACACCTAAGCAGAGGGCTAAAGTCACAAACAGCAACACAGTCGCTCAACAATGGAGTGGGTGTTTCAGAGGAATGCAAGACAGCCCATCCCAAAATTGGTGTGTAGACTCTGGGGCAACGAACCACATGACTAGCGATAAAGGATTCTTCTCAGGACTGGACCTGAGCAGTAAAGAAAGGATCTACCTTGCAGATGGGTGAAGCATCAACGCGGAAGGAATTGGACAAGGAATTCTGTACTGCAACCAGTCACAGGGAGGCACACTGACCATACCCATGAAAGATGTGCTCTGTGTGCCCAACTTAGAAGGGGGACTCCTGTCCATGAGGGGGTTCACCATCCGTTTCCAGGGAGATGAATGCACAATTCAAAGTGGGTCAAAAGTACTGGCCAAAGCCACTGCAGATGAGCACCTGTACCGTCTGAGCACAGCGGAAGAACAGACAAAACTCACTGCGCACAAGCCACATGATGACTGCATCCACCTGTGGCATAGACACATGGGACATAGACACCCAGACAGCATCAAGGAAATGCACAGACAGCAATTGACCAAAGACCTTAAGATATCAACATGTCCCATGATCATGAAATGCAACTGTTGCATCAAAGCCAAAGCCACTAGGGCTACGCTTCCTAAGGAGAGTCAAAATAGAGCCATAAAACCGCTCGATCTTGTACACAGCGACGTCTGCAGCCCAATGAAGGTTCCCACACCAGGAGGCAACTGGTATATGGTAACTTTCATTGACGACTATTCAAGGTACATGATCACGTACATCATGATGAGTAAAGATGAAGTATTCGACAAACTTCAGGGCTATGCGACCATGACGAGCAACAAGTTCCAGCGCAGACCAAAGACACTGCGGACTGACAATGGAGGTGAGTTCACAGGAAAGGAAGTAGAGGACTTCCTGAGAATCCATTGAATTGAGCACCAAAAAACAGTGCCATATACACCTGAGCAGAACAGAACAGCTGAAAGGAAAAACAGAACGCTAACCGAAATGGTTAGATGCATGTTAACAGACTCCAGACGACCAGAAAGATACTGGGGCAAAGCAGTAGTTACTGCTACCCACCTACAAAATTGGGTGTATTCTAGAACAGTGAGGAAAACTCCATATGAACTGTGGCAGGGTCAAAAACCTAGTATGGGCCACATCAGAGTATTTGGAAGTAAGACTTACGTATATAACCCAGAGGAGAAACGTACCAAGCTGCAAAACAGAGCAGTGGAAGGCATCCTCGTAGGATACAGGGAGCATTCCAAAGACTACAGGATCCTGGATCCACGCACAGACAGAATAACCATTAGTAACAGTGTGACCTTTCTGGAAATCTCAAGCGACAGTGTGATGACTCTCCAAGGTCCAGGCGAAGGAGAACAATCAACCACAGACGAAACCACTGAAAGGGAGCAATCCTCTGAACAAATAGTCGAAATTGGCACAAAGGTAACAGAAGTTCAGGAACAGGGACAGACGACTGCTGATGCTGAGCCAAGGCAGTCGACGAGGTCTAACAAAGACATTCCCACCACTCATCTGTCCTACAAAGTCAACACCAGTAAATTGTCAGAGCCAGCATCCTGGGAGGACATCTCACAGATGTCAGAAGGGGAAGCAGAAAAATGGGTAAGAGCGGCTGAAGAAGTAAAGTTTATGCAGGACAGAAGTATGGAGAAGACTACAATGAAACATTTGCACCTGTAGTTAAGCACACTACAATCAGAACATTGTTAAGTATAGCAGCTGAAAGAGGAATGCAAGTCAAGCATATGGACGTGAAAACAGCGTTCCTAAACAGTGAGTTGAAGGAAGATATTTACATGGACCAACCACCGGGGTTTGCAGACGTTGAAAGGCCGGATCTTGTATGCAAACTGCACAAAAGCATATATGGGCTTAAGCAGGCCACCAGAGCGTGCAACACTAAAATAAACAAGGTGTTCATGAGGGAAAATTTTTACCAGGAGCAAAGCAGATCCCTAGTAAAACTTTGAGCAAGACGGGGACAAGTGCGAAACAATGAGAGCTCTAAATCAGGACTTTGAAACTAAGGACCTGGGTAACATAACACACTACCATGGAATACAAATTGAAAGAGAAGACGATGGAAGCTATCTTCTCAACCAAAGACAGGCAATAGAAGAGATGATAGAAAGTTTCGGCATGGGGGGTGCAAAGGCAACAAATACCCCTATGGAAACCAGCTACCCAAAGGAGATCAGAGAACTGAGCTTATTGCTGCCAGACAATAAGCAATACAGAAAAGCAATAGGAAAGCTCTTGTACATTGCCATAATCACAAGGCCTGACATTGCGGTGGCAATAGGTACACTGTGTAGACAAGTCTCACCCCTAACCCAAAGGGATTGGAACGTAGTGAAGAGGGTCTTATGGTACCTGAAAGGGACTGCGCACCTCAAGCTACGGCTCCCAGCAACTTCCATGTCAGACCTGATAAGGTACTTGGACACAGATTGGGCTGGATACCTATTTTTGCTTGGTGGTGGACCCATCAGCTGGTGCAGTAGGAAACAAGCCTCTGTGACACTTTCCTCGACGGAGGCAGAGTACATGGCAGCAGCACACTCCAGCCAAGGAATTATCTGGTTGTGACAGTTTCTGAATGATCTGGGGCAAAAATTGGACAGACCCACGCTGATCCTGGAAGACAAACAAGGATGTATAGTGCTGGCGCAAACAGAAAGAATCAACCCTGGAACCAAGAACATTGACGTAAAATACCATTTCCTGAAAGACTCACAGGAACAAGGACTCCTAGATCCACGATACTGTCCTACAGAGGATATGATGGCGGATGTGTTCACGAAGCCACTAGCAAGGGAACGCCATCACGAACTATTAAGAAGAATGAACCTAGTGAGTTTGACTAGTGACTGTTGAGAAGGGTTGTTGGATTGTGCAAGTCACAAATGCCCATTTCAAGTCCTGCAAGCTTAATATGGGACTTGTCCAGTAGGGGGAGGGTCAGCGGATGAAACAGTTTCTTTTTACCTCCTTGTCTCCTCTCTCTGTCCTCCATCTTGTCCCATGCAGTCTGTACAGTATGGATATGGAAGCATCTCTTCTGAGTTCTTAGTAAAGTTCTCTTTTGAAGAATCTTCTGCTGTGTGTCATTCAGCAGAAAGTAACTCTACAACACTTTGCATGTACGTTTTCATTTCTGTGTCCTTACCCTGAGTTCAGTCTTTCAGGGCTTGGGGGAAGGAACTGTTGCAGAGTAATAACTGATTCACAATCAGTAAGGACAAATGCAGCTGAAGGTTTAACAACAGAACTTTACTTAAGCTTTCTCAGGCACAGATCCTTAGTTTCATCTAACTAGTATTAAGTCAAAATGGAGACTGAGACAAAGAGAGAGAAGGGAAGAAGGAGTGGTTACACAAAGGAATTCAATTGCAAAACCCCATCTCCCTTCCATGTACACAAACTTAGCAGCGCCATCTGGTGGCTCTATAGTCAGTCACTGTTCTTAATACAGCAGGCATTAACTTATGGATGTTGCATATACCAACAGGAACTGGATCTAGGGGCGAGATCCAGGAACTGGAAAGGGGCCACATAAAAACTAGCCACTTGTCTCTGAGCTTAGGGTCTGAGGTTCGCTACCGTGATGTAGATGGAGCTAGATGGGGATGCAGCATTTATTTTTTAGACTGTAGAACCTCAGAAGAATACTTTTTAAGTCAAGAGTCCTTGTGACTTGAAGTCCCAGATCTTAAGGACTGACAATGGGCGTTTTTACACACACATTTTTCCTGCATGTTTCCTGTTACATCCTGAAATTTCTGTGTGTCTAAATCACTCACCCAGATCTTAAACATCTGGCTCTTTGAACTTCTGCATGTTCTCACAGATTTAAGAAGTCCTTGATCTCTGTGGTTTTACAAATCTGGATGTCTCCCACAACTTGTGTGCGTAAAACGTTCTCCTGGTAAACTGCGTTGCTCTAGGCAGCTGTGGTCACTTGGTTTCCATGGTAACCCCTCATGTCTACAACTATGGCTACTTTAGGCTGCCTCAGGGCTCTCTCTGAGTGAGTGAGTGAATGAGAGAAGAATTCATCCAGGAACTGTTTCAGGGAAGCATGCATGTGTGCGCGCATGCATGCACGCAAAGAATGCATCCGGAACTTACTTGTGGACTTGTAAACCCAGAAGATTGAAAGATCAGCACTTTAAGGTATGGAATGGTACGGAAACTGCATTGGTGGCCTTGGTTGACAATCTCCATCTGGCGTTGGACCAGGGTCGTCAGACCTTATTGGTCCTGCTTGACCTTTCGGCTGCATTCGACACAGTCGATCATGAGGTGTTAGTGACTCGCCTGCGGGACCGTGCTGGGATTGGCGGTGCGGTCTTGGACTGGTTTCATTCATTCCTGGCCGGGAGAACTCACCAGATGGTCTTGGGGGAGTGTATGTCTTCCCCCCGGTACCTCACGTGTGGAGTCCCGCAGGGTGCCCCTCTTGTTTAACATCTATATGCAGCAGTTAGGGGAGATCGTGAGAGGGTTTCAGGGCATGCAGTGTCATTCGTATGCTGATGACACTCAGCAATACCTCTCCTTTTCCATTGACCCAGGTCATGCAGTCTCTTTATTTTCCCAGTGCCTGTCGGCTGTGGGGGCTTGGGTGAGGTTGAGCCATCTGCAGCTATATCCTGACAAGACGGAGGTGATGTTGGTGGGTGAAGGCCTGGGAGTGATTGAATCTCCTCTTGTTGGGGGGGGGGGGCGGCGTTTCACCCTCCCATGGTCCCACAGGTACAGAGTCTGGATGTGCTCCTTGATTCACGGCTCAGCCTGGAATCTCAGGTTGTGGCCGTGGTGGGGAGTGCATTCTGGCAGTTACATCTTGTCCGGCGGCTTCGGTCGTCTCTCTCAGACTCTGACCTCGCCACTGTCATCTATGCCTTCATCACCTCGAGGCTGGATTACTGCAACATGCTCTATGTGGGGCTGCCCGAGAAGCTGGTCTGGAGGCTGCAGCTGGTGCAGAATGCCGCAGCCCATCTCCTTACTGAGGCAGGCCACAGGGAGCACAGGACACCTGTGCTCCGAGCTCTGCACTGGCTGCCTATAAAGCACCGGGCCAGGTTCAAGGTGCTGGTTTTGACCTTTAAAGCCCCTCACGGCCTGGGCCCTGCCTATCTGCGGGATTGCCTCACTCCCCATGTGCCCATGCGACCCCTGAGATCATCCGTAGGGGCCTTTTTGGAGGTTCCCTGGGCGAGACGGGTGGCCACTGATGTGAGATCTTTTTTCAGTGGCTGCCCCTGTGCTGTGGAATTCACTCCCAGAGGANCCACTCTCCTGCTATTTTGGCATGTATGTAAGACCTGGCTCTTCCCCCAGGCTTTTGGTGAGGGGGTGGGGTAGGGGGGGGTTGGGAGGGAGGGTGTGTTTTTATTACTTGTTTTAAAATTTGTAGATTTCTTTTAAAATGTTTTATTGTTGATTTATTTTTAATTTTTTGTGCATGTTTGCCGCCCCGAGGTGCCTTTGGGCAGGAGGTGTGGGATATAAGTTTTGAATAAATAAAAAATAAATAAATAAGGTGTGTGTAAAAATGCCCAATGTAATACAACAACCAGAAAGTCTCTTCACAAAAATAAAACCATATCAGAGCAAAGAAGGAGAGAATGGTTCCTAGCATCTATATAGAGCAATAGGCCCTCCATTTGTACTATAGCAGTTTACATTAGGTACACACTATTCCAATGGGATGTCTCAAAATGACAACAGACATTAATAGTGACCACAAAAATACATAACACAAGATGGATGCTTTAAAAAAAAAAAAAAAGGGGGGGGGGGAGGCCTGGTTTCCTATGAAAAGAAGGGATGTGTGTTCACTTTGTGCACGTGTCTGTTTTCCATTTATAACTTTTTATCCCAAAACCCAATTTCTGCCAAAATCTGGAGACAGAAGGTCCAAAAGGTATGTAAGAATCCCTTTGTCTATATGCTTAAATATATTGGTTAAATATAATCCCCAAATAATTGTATAATAAATAAGTGTGCTAGGACCTCTGGCTCATCTCCGAGTCCACATGCTGCTGACGCCATTGTTCCCACTCAGAAGTCATGAGATCATGACTTCCCGGGGGTGGGGGGGGAGGGTGTGCGTGAGAGAGAGAGAGAGAGAGAGAGAGAGAGTGTGTGTGTGGCACCACCGGCAGCATGTGGAAAATACAAGACAAAAACGCATAAATAAAGGACAACGTACAAACCCTTAAAAAAACATGACTGTATAAAACCAAACCAACGGTCACCCTAGCTACGACAGAAAAGAAAGTAGAAGGGGGAGGGGGGTCCAGTCCCCCAAACTGTCCTCCAGTTTATAAAGGGCTTTTTTTCCTCAGAGCCAGCTTGTTCAACTTCTCTCTCTCAGGGAACTTGTTTACCACCCTCCTTTCAGGGCCAACTGTCACTTCCAATGGATGTTCTATAAAATGCCACCAATCAACTGCAAAGGAGCGGAAGTAGAAACAGCCCCTTCCCTCTGGGAGTTCTACAAGCTCATAGCTGCCGTCTAGCTGCTAAACAATGCATCTTTAACCCTACATTCAATTATTAAACTACTTAACCATTTCAGTTCATAACACTGTCACAATAACTCTGTCACATTCACATTGAGCACTGTCCCCACCCCAAGCTCCTTACTCTTCATTCATTTGAGTGTACAGAACAGCTTGTTTCTGTTTTTTAGGTATCAAGTTTATCTTCAGGTTTGCTTTTTTATTTACTACCTTGAAGCATGCTGGTATTAAGACCAGTTCGAATGAGTCTGCATTTGGAGTTACGTTGTGCTTAATCACAGCTTTCTGCTAGCGTGGCCCTATTGTTTAAACTTCAATTGTTGGAGTTGTCGTCTTGTAAAATTTCACTGAAGTCCCACTTCTCTGCCTGAAGTACCATAATGGTAGCCAAGTGGGAGAAAGGGTTCTTCTGAGATTGATTTTTTCAGACACCATGGTTCTGTTCAATTGAATTCACTCAAGTAGTGGTTAACATAAACACTGTGGAGAGTATGACATGTCAAATTAGCAGCTTTGCAAATCTCCTGTTAATTGTCAGCCTAATTAAAAAATTGCTAATTATAATGTTTATAACTTCAAATAACTGCTCAGCTATAAAGCACTGGCTGTCAGGTGTAAACAGGGGGACTGAAGGGGAAAAAAATCAATCGACATCTGTTAATTTATCAGTGGCAGTACACTAAATTGAAAAATGGATTGCCTAATGCACTGTAAATCTGCATTACGATAAAAGACCAATTCATTTCAACACCTGCTTAATAAATGATAATGGCCATCTTTAGTGGCTAGCCCCAGGGTTTCTTTTGCCAATCAGACATAAATCCTGTCTCCCCAGTAGAAGACCACAATTTGATTGCGGATAGACAGCTAAACGTATAGAATATGTCTTGTTTTCTTAGAGGGATGGCTGTGATATAATGGGTGTCTTCAGATGGACCCACCCTAGACCTGCTCCAGTGGTGGCCAGTCCCTTGTCCCCCACATCCTGCCGTGCCTGCACTAGGTTTACATGGACCCAGCGGCTGCCACAGCCCTCAACCCACCGGCACAGTGCTCCCCCCACACCCCATAGTGTTGCTGGCTGACTGCCGACACTCTAGGCTACTGCCCGTAACTCTATGGGCTTGCCTGGGGCAACTGCCAGCTGAGAGCAGAGCTAGAACAGTCTTCCACCTGTGGGACAGCAGCTATGCCTCTGGCCAGTGCCCCAGGCTTGAGCAGTCTGCTCTGCTGGCAGTGCTCCGGGAAGTTCCAGAGCACCAGAAGCGCGCAGGAGCTGCTCCGCCTCTGCTCCACCTGCACATCTGGTGGCCCGCTTCTACATGAATGGGCCACCCGGGGGTGAGGCAGACAGGGGCGAGGCTGCCATCCATTTGGTTTACACCCAATGTGATGGCTTTCTTCAGGAGTGATATACCTGTATGTTCACAATGTGGTCATTGTGTCAATGATAAAAATTAGGTAGCTACATTTAAATTCATAGGTCATCTTATTGGATCTTTTCACACGGGTGTCCCCTCTCCCCCATGTGTGCAGTGTGGGGGCACCCATGTGAATGCTGTGGTAGGTGCAGAGGGATGGGTGGGTCCCTATAGGAACAGCACCTGTGGTAGATGGGGGTGCGTGCACGCTCCCCCCATCTCCACCCATCATCCATGCATGGAGCAATGGGCGCCAATGCCAGTTGCTCCATGTGTGGAGATGGGCGTGCGCCTGCGGGAACGGCCGCACACCAACCTCCGTCCGCCGCCAGCGCACACCCATCCCCCCACCCATCACGGCCCATTTGAAAAGGGCCATTGTGATCCATCTGTGATTTCATATGTCATTTGTTTCTCTTTAACCACCCAATAACTGGTAAAAAGGGGCTAATAATAAGATTCCAAGTGGTCTGAGTATTGCCAAAATAAATATTATAGGCCCATACCTCTAGTCCTAGCCAATGGCATAGCTACCATAGAGCGACACAGCTCAGTTGAGACTGGGTCTTGAGGTTTGGGGCAAGGGTGTTCTGCAAGTGGCCTTTTTGATTGGGTAAGGAAGGGGCCACACACCACCCCCAGCACCCACCCACTCTGAAAATATCCTGGCAGCACTCAAGCTGCTTGCAAAGGGACCCGCCACTCAAGCTGCTTGCAAAGGGACCTGCCAGAACAGAATTTTTCAGAGTGGGAGTGGAGTGCTGGAGCCTGAAGGGAGCTCTCACCCCACCATGGGAAGCCCCGACCTTCCTTTACCCTGCACACCCAACTGCTTGTTCTGAGTGGACCCAGACCATAATTGGGACCTGAGCCCTTAGGCCCCTGCCCTCAGTGGACACAATGCCATTTTACTTACAATTTTTTACATATTTAAAAAATACTATTATGCCCTCACTTAGTTTTCTTTACTCTGGGCTAAACATTCCTATTTCTTTCCTCTCCTCATAACTCTCAACTTCTTTATCTTCACGTCTGTATACACAGCAGAACTCTTCTCCATAATTAATAGGAACAAGAGCTTAAGCGAAGCTTTTTTAGTATCTTCAAACACATTTACATTTTCTTTAATCTCCCCAGTTTGTTTCTCCTTTCTTCTATTGCCCTAGACATCCTCCTGTAAAGTTGCTATGAAGAATGTCTACAGTGATGACTTTATAAGCACCATTACCTGTTATGTACATTAAGTGGTCCTTAGAATCATTATGACCTAGTGGTGAAAATGACTAATACTACTACTGAATGCAGGCAGTCACACAAAGCTGTCTCAGTTTAGCAGGGAAGTATTTACTATGAACACAAAAGGTCTAATTTTTCTCTCGCACTGGTATAAATCAGTAGGACTGTGCTGGTTTAAAGCCAATATGAACCTCTAGTATACCTTTTATAGTGAGAAATCTGTTTAGATATCATTTCTCTCTGACTGTTTTTACACGGACGGGGGTGTGTGGGTGTTCTGGCGCAGTGGGTGGAGGTGGGTGGGTGCCTCTTTACCCACCTCGATCCATCGCCACCCATGGGGCCTCCTCCGGATTTCCAGAGGGCTCTGTGGGTGGAGGTGGGTAAATATGGGTGGGTGATAGGTGGAGGTGGGTGTTGTGCAGGAGAGAGCACGCACCCCCACCCGTCGTGGTCATACGGATGAACAACAAGCAAATACCCACCCCTCACCCACAACTGGCTGTTTGCACAGATGCCCCCACCGGCGGAACACCTGCCCAAACACCGAGGCGGGGGGTGGGGGCATCCGTGTAAAAATGGCCATATTCTTCTGAGATGCATCTACTTCATCCACATCCTGTTTAGTTCACCTGGTTCTCCTTTTTGGAGACTTTTACTTACCTTCTCCTCAGTTTTTTGACACACATGTTATTTACTTATGCACACCTTGCCCCATAGGGTATTTATTACACCTTTGGAAAAAAATTATTTATGCTGAGTATCTGGTAATATTGAAATATTGCACTATTGAAATATTGGGCAATTTTTGGTGGGAAAACTTTTATTTCAATAGTGTGACTTACTATATTGAATTAACGTCGACTCATCACAATTTGAGTCTTCCGCAACAATAGGGCAACCAAAAGAAATTTGCCAGTGGGCATCTTTAGACAAAGATCGGGTGTCAAAATCCCTAGGCATGTGTTTGGCCATTGTGTGTAAGCACCATAACAATTCTAACACCAATTTGGCCACCCATTGAACACACAACGTGAACACCATTCCATCCCAAGGATAATTTGCGTGTTTCGACTGAACATGCAGCCAATGTTATGTCTAATGATATCGCGTGGCATGTTAGCAGGTACAACACGGGGAACAAGGCAGTAGTGCTTGCATGCTGAGATCAGGTGGTGAGCAAAACACCAATTTGCCCCAAGACAGGCTGTCTCTCTAAGCAGTGCCACATGGTGAACACAGGGCCAAACCAGTGTTCATATCAAGGTCAAAACACACATTCAGACACCCATTGACCTTATGTCTACAAGACACCCAATAGTGACATTCCTACATAATTCCTGTCTTGTAAGTAGATCTTACAAAACCCAAACTAAAAATTATGCCATTCATCTGAATGGGGTTGCGTAAGGATATATGCATACTTTTCAGTTTTCAACCTTATCCCTTATAATACTGCCTTTGCAACTAAAGTATAAGCACTTACTAAATATTAGGGGTGCTTTGCAGTGTCCTCATTTTCAATGTGATTTTCCCAGCATGCAACACTGCTTCCTCTTCTCATTTTAAGGGAGGTTGAGGTTCTATCAACTGACCCAGGTCCTGCCATCTTGGTGCTGTCCCAGTGTTTGGAGACCATGGCGGATTGGTTACAGCAGAGCAGACTGAAGCTCATAGGGATGGGCGAATGCGGTTCGCAAGTTTGGAGTTCAGACCGAACTCAATCAGTTCAGTCGACCGAACCGAACTTCCAAACCAAACTCGATTTCCGAACCAAACCGAATTTCTGAACTCAGTTCTGTTCGCCCATCCCTAGAAGCTCAATCTTGATAAGACCGAGGTGATGGCAGTGGGTAGGGCAAGGGAGGTGTCGGCTCCCCTCATAGAGGGGGTCCGCCCTCCCGTAGTCCAGCAGGTTCGGAGTCTGGGGGTATTGTTGGACCCAGATCTCTGCCTAGATTGGCAGGTGGAGATGGCGGCCAAGGCTGTCTTCCGCCATCTGTATCTGGTGTGGAGGCTGCGTCCATCTATTTCCAGACCTGACCTGGCCACCCTCATCCATGCCTTCATTACCTCGAGGTTAGACTACTGCAACGCACTTTACTTGGGACTTCCCTTGATGCTGGTTCGGAGGCTGCAGCTTGTGCAGAATGCGGCGGCTCATCTCCTGATGGGGACGGGCCGATGGGAACACATCACCTCCATGCTCCGCGTGCTGCACTGGCTGCCTATAGCATACCGAGCCGGATTCAAGGTGTTGGTCTTGGCCTATAAAGCCCTACATGGCCTTGGCCCCTCATACCTCAGGGACTGCCTGTCCCTCCATGCCCCAGAGTGACCCCTTCAGTCTGCCGGGGGCACCTTCTTGGAGGTCCCCCGTGTAAAGCTGGGGCCACAATGGAGAGGGTGTTCTCGGTGGCCGGGCCGTGACTATGGAACTCCCTCCCAGAGGAAGCCCATCTGGCCTCAGGTTTGCTGGCCTTCCGCCGGTCCTGCAAAACGTGGCTGTTCTCCCAGGCCTTCGGAGGAGGAGGGGAGGGTGGGTTGGGATAAAAATCTTGGGGGAGGGTTGTTTTTAGGAGAATTTAAGATGTTTTAATTTTTGGTGTTTTATTGCTGTTTTAAATTATTGTGATTTTTTGTGTTGTAAGCCACCCCGAGATGCCATGGGCATGAGGGGGTGGTTAAGAAATGTAAATAAATAAATAAATAAATAAATAAATTCTTCTTCTCTTTTTTTGCATGTATAATTTTTTCCCTCTCTTTCCCCTCCTCAGCCCCACAAATAAAACACCAATGTTTTTTCTAAGACATATGACTACCATGCCGTTGGCACACCTAAGCACACGCCTTTAAAGGCAAAGCCATTAAAATTAATGTAACAGCATGAACATCCATCTGGCATGCCCAAATCAGCCAGGAGAGAGTTCTTTGATGGATTTACCGTGCCTTGCACATCCTGCAAACCCAAACAGATAATGCTGTCCTGACCAATGTTACTTGGAAGATGGCACAAATGCAGTTAGCAGAAATACTTCTACAAAACAAGTTTTATAACAGACAAATCTGACAGTGAATGTGCTTGCATAGACTGCCACAAAACAGAATTTAATTCTGTGCCACAGACTAAGTGAACTGACTGATCTGAAAAGTCCATGCTGAGGAGTCAAAATGTTAAATTAAATGCCACAAAATAATGACTGACGTACTGATAGCTTGAACCCAATAACCCCCTTTTTGGCCTAGATAAGCTGAACAGATGCACCTGTTTTATGCATGCCATAAAATCACTGAATATTTCACAATTGTTTTCAAGGAAAATGGTCCTTTGGTTTAACCCAGGCAGCCTAGAGACTGTCTAAACCAGTCCAAACAATCACAAATCAAGCAATCTGGTAGTGTTTCTCCAATGGAAAAATGTCAATTCTGTAACTAATAAGGTGTCAAGAAAAGATATTCTACACTTTGAAGCAGTGGAGTGCAAACTTAGCAGTCTTTATACCTCTGGTGATAAGCGGTGCCTTGTTTCCACATTTGGATATTCAAAGAAACACTTTCAATACAGTAATTAGAGGATCTTGGATAGTTTCCATATCTGTGTCTTAACATTCCCCCAAATATAACCAGAATTATTTGTTGTAAGCACATGATCAGATAAATAGGAAACAGTGTTGTTTATTGCACCATACAAACTCAATCATCAAGTACTACAGGGGTGTTTTTTTTTGGGGGGGGGGGCGCTTGTCTACTGGCAATAGGAATAATTTTAACAATCTTTCCCAACTTTTTTTTAAAAGGCATAACGTAGTTACAAATATACATATCTGAGGTGAAGTGCACACTACAACAGGAGGAGCTTAAGAATCAAAGGCTTGGAAAGCAAGACAAAAGAAGCATCAACCAGCATGTGTATACCTATGGAATGTTACTCTGGTCAGGTGTCGCTACACTGATGAATCCCTGTTATAGTCAAATTGGGTGTAAACGGATAGATGTGGAGGCTGCCCACCCCCAGAGTTGCACTGGGGGTGCAGCCTTGGTCTGCCCACTTCCAATTCCATTTTAGACAGATCCAGCAGTTTCTCCGGGCCATGGTTTGCCCACATGGTGCCCTCCCCCTGCACCACAGAGTTGTGGATGATCGCCCAATGCTCTATGTTGCTGCCTGAAATTCTATGGTGCTGTCAGGGGCAACAGCAGGCCAGGAGTGGAGGTGCACACAGTGTGGGTCCACCCAGCAGACAGACAGCACCTCCAGGCTGATGCCCTGGCTCACTCCACCATCAGCGGCCGGTCGGGGATGTTCCAGAGCACCGCTGGTGGGGGCTGCAGACACTCTGCTTCCATATCTGGTGTGGGCACTTTTAAACGGACTGGCCAACTCAGGGGTGAAGCAGGCTGGCATCGGCAGAACCAAGCTGCCGTCCGTTTAGAAGCACCCACTGTACCGATTTACACTGGGACTATCCTCTGTGCGACTTACGCTGGTGAGTTATTTGGAGTGGAGAGTCTAAGGGAACTTGCTCACATTACCAAGACACAGCAGCAAAACTCCCAGCAGACTCACAGTGGCCAAACTCTCAAGTAGCTCTGAACGTGGGCACAGATTTTTTTTAAAAGTCACAGGGCTGGGTTTTGAGCCCTGTCATCCATGAGAGAAATTGCCACGGGATCTGCCTGACGACGCATAATCCCCCATGCCCAGGTTCTGAGCTGCTCGAGAGTTTGGCCACCTGGAGTTTCCTCACCATGTCTCAGTAATGTGGGTAAGTGCCCTAAGATATATTTGGGCAAGACTAGCCCCTGCTGAACAGAAACCCTAGGCAAAGCTACTATTAGCTTTTTTGAATAATGATATTACTAATTTAGAAGAAACTTTGCAGAGCATTTTCCAGTCACAATACAAGACCTACTTTGGGGGGGCAGGTCCCCAGGCAGACAGGGATAGGATTCAGGAAGAGGTATTAATAGTAATATTTTATAGCTGATACTTTTATGTTTTATGAGTGAATAAAGGTTTTATGAATGGATCCCTGTTTCTCACTTCGTTCCCTTATCTCTTGTCTCCCCCCACTTGTCTTTTTTAGATTGTAAGCCCCTTGAGTAGGAACCTGTCTCTAATTAATTAATGGACAGAACCAGCCACACTGCTGGCGCGATACAAACAAGCAAACAAACGTTTGGGGAATGGTGGGTTAAGAATATAGGTATGTATCAGCC
>QEPC01013748.1:5542351-5565844 GCA_003113815.1 Sphenodon punctatus
CCCCCCCCCCCCCCCCATGTCGTTTTCGGGTTTTGTTATCATTTTTGTTAGTAAAAAATGTAATTTTCATAGTCGTTATTAATGACTGTCATTTACATTATTATTGTTGTTATTGGTATAGTTTCAAACGAAGATTTTATTTTTGGTTTCGGAATTGTTATCGTATCGATTCCATTATATATATACATACATACACATACACACACTTTTAATATATACACATATAGTATAAAATAAAACAGACTAGCCTAAATATCTAATCTCTCTCTATATGTGCACAAGTAATATCTATCTAAATCTAAGGGAGACAGGGGAAGGGAAAAGGAAAATTATCTAATCAATTATCTATATAATTATTCTAATCTAATCTAGAAGTCTATAATATATATCTATATCTAATCTATACTACCTATCTATATATAATGTACAGGGGGGAGAAGGTAAAATGTAGTGTATGAGGAAGGAAAGGTATCTGTGGAAATACGAAGGCTAGGGAGGATTTTTTGTGTACAAGCACCACAGTTCCGTAAATGCAACCTGACAAGCAGAGGTCTCATAGAACAGAAAGAAAAGGTCTGGCCCTCCCATTATAAAGGGTTGCAGTACCCTCCCCCAAAGCCCCCCCTGATTGGTAGTGGGAAGCAGCTTGAACTGTGCCATGAGACTGCTGGGGTCTGCTTGCGCTGCTCATTGGCCAACGATACATCCATCAGATACTGCTGAGCTGTTCGCCCCTCCCAACACAGGCACAGTTCAAGAGTTCAGTCGGGCTCCGAGATGTCTGCTCCCTACTCCCCTCTCCACATTTTCCCTCCAAAATCCAACTCCCACAGCACTAACAACAACAACGAAAATGGCATTCTTGTTTGTTATTATCGATATTGCAAGAACGATAATAAAAATGACAATTATAACAAAAATTATATGCACACCCCTAAATCCAAATAAATAAATAAATAAAATAAATTCACAATCACTTCAGTAAAACAGGGCAGGCAGCAGCATATAGAGAAGCTAAACTTGATAGGCAGTATATTTTACTATTTTCTATTCAGAACAATTTCTCATAATATATTTTAGATAGACAAACTTTTCTGAGGTTCCTATGGCAGCTAGGTGTCTACCGCCTGCTAGAAGCTCATGAGATTTATGTGCTTTTGCAAACCTCCCTTTTGGAACATTCAATAAGTTTTTCAGCACTCTCTCTTCTTATTTCTCTATTAATAAAGATAGATTCAAAACAAATCAAGAAACAAAAATGGAGCACTGCAAATGGAATATTCCTGATGAGACCAAGGCTGAGGTTTTCAAAGCCAGCTACAGAATGGGAATTTCTTTTTTTTCCTCCTCCTTTTTTTAAATTGAGGCAAAGCATTACATATATATTTGTATACATTTTTTGTTGTTGTTTGCCTCTAGCCTTGTGAACAAAATAAGTTAGTTGTAGCGAGGTCAGAGGAGCTACCTCCTGTGGCCAGACTAGTTTAACTGAATTCCTCTTTTCCCCCAAACATTATCCCCACCTCCCTACTCCCATTCCCTTCCAGAGACATCCTTAACTTGAAGAGTTCCCTTTTTTATTTTGTGTAAGTCCACTTTCTTGCTATTGTTCAATGACTACTCCTTTTCTATGTTGCGTTCTCAGTAAAAGTTACAGCATGTGGATTTCTACTAGTAGTTATTAGTTATGGAAACTGGGTTAGGCAACCTTTTGGTGGCTTTGAAAATCTATGCATAATTTATCATCGCAGTTCTTACCTGCTCTATGGCTTGTAGTGGTTTAAGGAACCAACCTTCCTTGGAGCAAAGTACTTGTACCAGTCTCCAACGATTGCTTGTTCCCCACTGTTGCTCGCTGGACTAATCTAGGTGCAATGGTTTGTGGGTGGGTCTCTCAGTGCCAAGCAGGCCTCTTAAGTGTGTGCACAAAACTCAGTGTTTAACTTAATACATAAGCTAAAATGATCTAAGTTGTACCAGTTTAGATTTGCACTGGTTTTATGGCCAACCTAGTTGATTTGGTCTATAAAATTAAACTAGCCAAAATAATTTTGAGTGTGAACTGAAATTCTCTCAGGTTGAAATAAATGGACTGTGGAGTTAGATTGGATCATTGGGTGAAAACAGACACATCGCACTGGCCTGTTGTGGCCTGCATGGGCTGCCCTTAGCCTGAGATATGTGCCTGAGATTATCCAGGAGCGCATTCCGGGACAGGGGCCTACCCACCGTGTGGCAGTAGCGGGTCAGCAGGGAAGCAGACGGGCGCTGAATCCCAGGCCACAGCGAGCCAGCATCACGTCTGTTTTCACCCACAGCACACACTGTAGACAAACACTATATTTTCCGATCTTTTTTCCTGCCTTCTTTTCACCTTATTCGGTCTCTTCTTATTCTTGTCCCATGAGGGCCTTGTCTGTGCATTGGTTTTATTCATTATGATCAAGTCTTTCTTTACCTGATTGTACAACACTTTTGCTGTGTTCCCCGAGTAAATCCTTTGTTTACATTTAGTTTTACGGTTGAGCCTCAAACTGCTTTCTCTGGAGTGGTCCCAACCAATTATTCCAGAGTAGCCCCACTGAAATCAATATGACTACTCTGGAATAGGCAATTTGAGGATGCAGTCTAAGGAAACAGTCTATACACAAATTACAGAGCAAAATAAAGTTATACTAGTAAAGGAGCCATGGAGAGAATCTAAAACAGCACTGCAAACTTGCTATAATTAAGGGATAAAGGAGAGGAGGAAAGAGACACAAATAGATAAGCAGAGGGGCACAACAAGTGAAGGGCAAATTTCATCCATATTCTCAAGTGATGCAAATCCCCCCCAACAACACTATGACAGATCTATGCCAATTAGCCGAAACACCGACTTTCATCAAGTTGAAATGTTATGCTCTTGACTATGCCATTTCTACTAGCAAGAACCTCTGTTGGAATAGCATGCATGCTATCAGTTAGCACTGGCATGAGTGCCGCTGAAGTGAATAGACTTGCGCCTTCAAGAACAGCTAGTTCTCTCACTATCCTGCTAGAGGATCATGACCTGTATCAACAAAACTTTTCCGAGTGCTAAAACAACTTCTGGCAGCATCGGGGATGGCCCATTGTTACAGGACTAGGGATGGGCGAACAGAACAGAGTTCGAACTCTTCGGGTTCGGTCGACCGAACTCCAAATTTCCGAACAGAGTTCGGAAATTCAAACCCCATTGAACTAAATGGAATATTATCTCTAGGGCTGGATGAACAGAACCGAGTTCGGAAATTCGGTTCGGTTCGAAAATAGAGTTCGGTTTGGTCGACTGAACTGGTTGAGTTCAGTCCGAACTCCGAACTTCCAAACCGCGGTCGCCCATCCCTATACAGTCCTATTTCAAGTGTGTTATTTTAACAGACACCATTCACATGGTATAAATCTTTACGTGTGTCAATACAGACACATTTACTGCATTTGCTTCACAATGAACAGCCAGCTGTTGATAAAAATATAATCATAATTCAAGGGTATATTTGTTGTTTCATAACGACTCCCCCCCCTTCTTTCTTCCCTTAAGCTTGGAAGAGTGTAGAATCTCTCTGAGAGGGACATTATCCCATTAGTCACTGCATTTGGATAATTCATTTGTAACATCCAATTATCCACTATGTTAATGTCCCACATCTGTGTGCAGACCTTGCCAATGAGAGACTGCATTCATATTTAAAAAGCCTACCAAATATGTGCTACGGCAAAACAAAAATCACATCTTCCTCATCCAGCAAATTCAACTAGTTGTCCTTTTCCACGCAGAGTACATAGGGCAATAACCACTTTAGGCAAAGAAACAATTCCTCTTATGTTGATTTATTATCATTTTTTCCCTTCACTTCCCAATATTGGCTTTGGATTTCTTTTCTTTTTTTAAACGCAAAAATGACATTTTCAGATTTTTCTTTACTCAGTTATACAGTAGCACAACGCAGGTGGGTGTGGACAGCATTTCAAAAGGCAAGAATACAAATAAAAAGGAATAGAAAAGTAAGAAGGGAGAGCCAAGAGTAGCCCTGCAGTCAATACATTATCTATCCTCTGCGGCCAGTCCAGATGGCATACATTAATTTATGGCAGTTTGTGGCAGCATGGCACCACAAAATGGCAACGAAGCCGAGAAGGCCATAAGATGGCGGCCAAACCAGACCCACAATATGAAGCACAGTAGGGTTAACATAGAAAAAGGGAGCTGTCCCTTTAAAGCAGCATAAAGCCTAAGGCTTTAGGCCTATATAAAGGCCCTGCTAGAGCTACAGATTGCAGTCTGCTGGAGACAACCTGGGAGAAGAATCCCCTCCAGACTTGTAGGCTGCCAAGGGCTAGGAAGACCAGAAAAGGCCAGGCAGTGGCCCAAGCAAGATTACTTCAGGTCTCTCGAGGGAGAGTAGGCCTCACCCATGGATCAAGGACTAAAGTATCCAGGTGTGATCTTTCTGTTTAATGGACTTTTGGTTCTGTTTATAGATTTTGGATTTCAAAGGACCCACCCTTGTGGGAGAAGCCCTGCATAGGTTGGTGCAGGACTGGCTATAAGAGGTGAAGCAGAGGCCAGCTTCCAAATTTAGGGTACTAGACCCCAAGGGTGCATGGTGGAGATGCCCCTTTCCTGGGGAAGGATCCGAGCTGGTTCACCAAAACACGTAATGTGAGGGGCCCTGCCACATAGTTCCCACCTGCAAAGCCTGGCTCCAGTGGTCCGTGGTAGAACCCTGGTGGGGCTGAAATTTGAGCCAAACTTGAGCTCAGGCTGAATGCAGCTGAACTCTCTGGGCCCCGCCTAACCCATCCTTGCTTCAAAACGGGCTGGCTGTGGCACCATTTGGATCACCATGATGGCACCACACTCTAAGTGGTGGGGCCACATGAGCAGGGGGTGGAGCATAGGGATTTTCTTGACTCTTTCTGAGGCCGCATTCACATCTGCAGCGGCAAGACCCATGAGGGAAGATGCGGCAGCAGGGAGGAGCTGGAGAGCAAAAGAAGAGCCAGTGCAAAAGGGGATGTACCGCAGCTTCCCTCCGGCGTGAACTGGGATGTGCTACGGCTTTCCTCACGTATGTCAGGGAGCACACTCCTGCCCCGACATGCGCGAGGGAAGCCATAGCACATCCCCGTTGGCACCAGCTCTTCTTCTGCTCTCCAGTTCCTCCCCACTGCCGTCTCTTCCCTCACGGGTCTTGTCACTGTAGATGTAAATGCGGCCTTACATGGATTCATCCCCTACGGAGTGTCGTGATGCTAGAATGTTCCATAGGCAATACAGCCTTTAGATAAAAAACTTGGTCTGAGCTTGGGCAGAAAGAGCAGTTGTCCTAACCAGGGCCACAGGCTTCTAGGCCGTGGCTTTACATCTTGTGTTCGCTAACACAATGGCTGTCAAATAAGCTTCCTGCCCAAGGACATTATGCTTTTGAGGCCAACAAGAAGGTGGGGAGTGAGAGGCGTGAGCTAGTGTATCATTCTCAGCAGTAGGAATGGGCAAACGCGGTTCGGAAGTTCGGACCGAACTTGACCAGTTCGGTCGACTGAACCGAACTTCCAAACCGAACTCGATTTTCGAACCGAATTTCCGAACTCGGCTCTGTTCGCCCATCCCTAAAAAATAATATTCCATTTAGTTCAATGGGGTTTGAATTTCCAAACTTTGTTCAGAAGTTCGGAGTTCGGACCAAACTCGAATAGTTCGGTTGACTGAACCGAACGTCCGAACCGAATTTCTGAACTCGATTCTGTTCGCCCATTCCTACTCAGCAGCTTCAAGAAAGCAAAGCACAAGAGGCAGTTTTTTGTAAAAAGTTCCTTTGCTTTGGGCCCATTTAATAAATACAACATATTACAGCTATTAACAAAAGAAAACAAAGAACATGTCCAAATGGGGTTACTGGCCCCAGGCTAGGCCTTCTGGTTGCTCTCAGTTACATTGATCAGGGAACCCTAGCTTTCCCTCAGGCAGTCCCTGTTCTGGGTCAGCGAGGCTCATATAGAAGGGATGGGCGAACGCGGTTTGGAAGTTCGGAGTTCAAACCGAACTCGACCAGTTCGGTCGACTGAACTTCCGAACTGAACTCGATTTTCGAACTCGTTTCTGTTTGCCCATCCCTATCATATAGCCCTGGTCATGGCCTAATTAGCTTTGGTTACAGGATCTCCATCAGCATTAACCGTGGGCGAGTCCAAACACAAGAGAAAGCCATCTAGTAGGATGTAGCCTATACCCTGTTAGAGAAGGGTGTGCAGAAAGATCTCAAAAGAAAAAAAAATATGACCAGTGGATAGAGATCAGAGAGTGAAAGGAGAATATATTCATGCATTACAGAAAAAATGCCCTCTTAAGATGATTACAGAATATAGAAAAGCATATATTACATTAATGGGTAGTTGCAATGTAGAAATACATATTTTGAGGGTTTAATACTGCGCATGGCCCCTGATTTACCCAAACAGTGGGCTCCACATTTCCCGGGTTGATGCTATATGGAGCTGCCCCAGGGTGAACATCTCCACTTTGTTGGGTGTTAACCCAACAAAGAAGATGTTGGCCCCACGACAAACGAGCAGGTGAATCTGGGGTGAAAGTGGGCCAACATCTTCTTTGTTGGGTTAACACCCATATAATTACGTGTTTTGCTTTATACATGAGAAGCACAAAGTACATAAAAATACGAATACTTATCACTGTTTGTAGGATCAAGCAGCATAAAATTATCCTCAACATTGGAATCATGGTCAGAGAATCTAGGTTGAGATTGTCAAGTTTACAGAACACAAACAGTGAGAAATTATGACTCATGTCCATGAAGGTCATGAGATTGGCTTTTTTTAAAAACAAAATCACACACATGATTTCTTTTTCTAAGCATACAGGTAAGTTCTTAATGTAAATTTCTGTTTCCATAAGATATACCACTCTGGTGTTTTAAGTTTCTTAATTGATAGCTCAGCTTTTTTTTTTTTGCGAGTATTGGAGCACAATCTTGACTCCAACTGAAGTAATTGGGGCCAATCCCAAACTACGTGGACCACCACAAAAAGCACATGTGGCACACATACACACGCAAGCTGTGCGCACTAAGGCATACGTGTGTGCACGTGCGGCAGTGAACATGGGGCTTAGGATCAGCCCCAATGGAGTACAGCCTCTGAATTCAATGGCATCAGGATTTCATACTTTGTCTTGAATAACTCCCTAAAGTCATGAAACCTGCAATAAACTCAGGGAACTTGGTTACCCTGGATTTGAATGGCCAATCCCATTAAACATCAACGATACTGAAAAGTATTCACACGTCTAAACTCCGTCTTGTTTTATTACAATTGCAGTACAACCTTCTGGGCATTGTGCATTGGTGCAAGCTCCAATGAGATGAACAGGGCTTGCGCTAAGTGTTGGTACCAATGTTTTTCGTTTGGATCATGCTGCAAGTTTAAATTTTAACTTCAATTTTGATACTTAAAATGTAGTAAATGCAAAAACTTGTAACCTGTATTGAAAGAAAATCAGAACAAGTCCTGGCACGGTCTTTAAGAAGGAAAACCTCAGACATGTGGGGAAAATTCACAAGCAGCATAGCTTATATCTCATCTGTCTTTACATGTCAAGATAAATGTAAAAAGATCACAGTCCTCATGTGTTTGATGGAAAAGGGCTTTGAACAGCAGTTGTGGAGAACAGAAAGTGTGTGGCATGTTAGGAATAGAAAGTTCTGAATACTCTCAAGACTTATATAACTTGGGTCTGGATATATCATCAGTGAAATGATGATATTCGATATGGTGGCTAAAGATACTGATTAAAAGAGGGACCTGCTGAAGGAGTGAGAGCTCTACTGGATTTATTTCAATCTACTTTGTCAGTGTCTAGGATATGGACTCTCCCCACCTAGTGGATGAATGACCCAACAGAATGTCTGGCCCAGGGAAAGAAAGCTCAAGTAGGAAATGTATAAAAGGCATAACAGTCACTGACTGGGTAACACTAACTGTATAATTACAGAATTATTAACACACAAATTCAGGACTGGAACTGCCCCTGTAGCCTAATTTGTAAGGCCTATGGAAAGGCTTCTAAGTGGGCAGGCCACCAATCTCACAGATTGTAATACTTTTGTTTCCCATCAGGCCAAGAGTTCCTTTCACGATCCCTAGTTCGTGAGTCATTGAATTTTATAGACTTGGGTGCTAAAAATTATGAAAGTGTGATAGAATCGTATTCTGGCTATGTTCTGTTAAAAATCCCCACAAAATATAGCTCATTGGCTATAACATTCAGAAGTGATTGTTTATTGCCATTTATTACTTCTACAGTACAACAAATACACATGGGATTAGTAAAAAATGCAATGACCCTCTCCCAGAAAGCTTTGCAGCCTAATGGCAAACATTTCCTCATGTGACTAATCCTTATCTACAGACATGTACTAATGTTGAGGATCAAACCCTAGACGTAATCATGATATAACGAGGGATCTGTTTTGGGCGGTTTCAGATGGACAGCGGTCCCACTTCTGCTCTGCAGCACTCCCGGGTAGCCCATCGTCTAAAGATGGGTTGTCGGATGTTCAGGAGGAGCAGGCTGTCGCTACTCTGGCACAGCCCTGCCACTGGCGCTCCGGAACATTCCTGAGTGCCGCCAGTAGAGCAGGCTGGTCAAACCTGGGGCACTGGCTGAGGCAGAGCTACAGTCCATCTGCTCATCAGTTGACTGCTGCAGCTCCACTCTTAGCCAGGGGTGCCTTGGAGTTGAGGGTGGCAGCCTAGAGCATCAGGCAATCCACCCCCAACTCCATGGTGTGGGGGGAAGGAGCATCGCACAGGTGGACTGTGAGCCACGGCAGTTGCTGGGTCCATTTAAAATGGATCCAGGTGGGGCTGGACATGGGTGGTAGCTTGGACCCTTGGATCCGCATGTTACAGTAGCTTGGACCCTGTGTTGTCTCAGGCACTCCTTGTTCTTTACTTCTGCTTATCCTGACCTGTGCCACAGGTTTGCCTGCCTTCCGTTCCAACCCTGCCTTTAGCCTAGTCTGCCTCAGCCCAGATATTGCTCCCCTCAGGGGTTGATCCTACGCTTCAACTCTCCAGCCTGAGTTGATATCTAATTGGCCATGGTACCAATTCTGCACTGACTCGGCCACGGCACCTCTCATGCTATGGCCACTGCCCGTGACCTGGTCATTACACTTTCAATCAAATAAAAATGTCATTCTCATCATTTTAAGAACTTAAGAGTTGACGTATTGGGCCAAATCAATAACTAATAAATGTAACTGTAGAGATGAGCAGCATGATTTTCTGAGCAGATAAGACTAGCTTGCACCACTTAGAATGATGTGTGGTTATTGAACAGGCTGTGGCACGGCAGCTCCAAGAACACCTGGACCGCACCGGTTTCCTAGACCCCTCTTAGTCTGGGTTTCGGTCTGGGTATGGTACGGAGACTGCATTGGTGGCCTTGGTTGACGATCTCCATCTGACGTTGGACCAGGGTCATCAGACCTTACTGGTCCTGCTAAACCTTTTGGCTGCATTCGACACAGTCGATCATGAGGTGTTGGTGACTCGCCTGCGGGACCTTGCCAGGATTGGCGGGACGGTCCTGGATGGGTTTCGTTCATTCCTGGCCGAGAGAACTCACGGGTGGTCTTGGGGGAGTGTACGTCTTCCCTCCGGGACCTCACGTGTGGAGTCCCGCAGGGTGCCATTCTGTCCCCCCTCGTTTAACATCTATATGCAGCCATTAGGGGAGATTGTGAGGGGGTTTCAGGGCATGCAGTGTCATCAGTATGCTGATGACACTCAGCTCTACCTCTCTTCTTCCATCGACCCAGGCCATGCAGTCTCTTTATTTTCCCAGTGCCTGTCAGCTGTGGGGGCTTGGATGAGGTTGCACCATCTGCAGTTGAATCCTGACAAGACTGAGGTGATGTTGGTGGGTGAGGGCCTGGGAGTGGTTGAATCTCCTCTTGTGTGTGTGTGTGTGGGGGGGGGGGGGGGGGTCACCCTCCCATGGTCTCGCAGGTACGGAGTCTGGGTGTGCTCCTTGATTCACGGCTCAGCCTGGAATCTCAGGTTGTGGCCATGGCGGGGAGTGCGTTTTGGCAGTTACATCTTGTCCAGCGGCTTCGGCCGTATCTCTCAGACTCTGACCTCGCCGCTGTCATTCCATGCCTTCATCACCTCGAGGCTGGATTACTGCAACACGCTCTACGTGGGGCTGCCCAAGAAGCTGGTCTGGAGGCTGCAGCTGGTGCAGAATGCCATGGCCTGTCTCCTTACTGGGGTGGGTCGCAGGGAGCACATGACACCTGTGCTCCGGGCTCTGCACTGGCTCCCTATAAAGTACTGGGCTAGATTCAAGGTGCTGGTTTTGACCTTTAAAGCCCTTCACGGCCTCTGTCCTGCCTATCTGCAGGATCGCCTCACTCCCCATGTGCCCGTGCGACCCCTGACATCATCCATGGGGGCCTTTTTGGAGGTTCCCCGGGCGAGATAGGTGGCCACTGATGTGGGATCTTTTTTGGTGGCTGCCCCCGTGCTGTGGAATTCACTCCCGGAGGAGGCTCAGTTGTCCCCCACTCTCCTGTCGTTTCGACGTTTGTGTAAGACCTGGCTCTTCCCCCAGGATTTTGGCAATGGGGGGGGTAGCTTTGGGAGGGAGGGTGAGTTTTATGATTTGTTCTAAAATTTGTTGATTTGTTTTAAAAATGTTTTATTGTTAAATCTTTTGTGTTGTTCGCCGCCCTGAGCTGTCTTTGGGGGTAGGGGCGGGATAAAAGTTTTGAATAAATAAATAAATAAATACACTTCAGTGGGATCTCATGCCTGTACTAACTGCTAGCGTAAGCACTATCTACTTAGAGGATCACACCCTGGCAATGGGCGTTCTGTTTGTTTTCTTCTCTTGGCTGTGCTGTTTATCTGCTTACGGTAATAATTACAGCTTGTTTTGTTAAAAAGATAACAGTCTGGCTGCACAGTTTTGTCACTGCTTTTCCACGGAGGCGGCTTTTAAATGAGATGCTACCACACATGGCCATCCAGGAGCTACTCACCTGCCTATCCATCTGAAGATGGTGGGGGTGGGGGGAACGCACGCTCCTGTGAGCCACTCAGAACCCACCAATTCATAGCCACTCATGACACACTACTGAGAAATCTGGAGTGCAGCATGCTGGGCAAGCCAAAAAAGTACATGGCAATGGGCACCCACGCATCCCCTGCCTGTATAAACTGGATTGGCCACTCAGGCATTGGAGGCAGGGTACAGGCCCTGTACAAGTCACAAGAACTGGCCACGAGCACTGGGGAGCCCATTTCCCCAACGCTCACGCTGGGGACATGCTAATTTCAAAGGCAAGCCCACACACTTCTCCATCCCCCATGGTCCGTGGTAGGGGGAATGCGAGGCAGCTGTCACAGTAGCCATGCTGGGAGCCACCCATTAGAATTCATCCCCACTCAGAGTGGCACTCCGTAGCTGTGCCACACAGAGGCCCTCTTGTTTAAACACACCCGCATAACACCTGAGATCCCTTCTGAGTTACCCTACTGTCCTAGGATTCCATAACGTCTCTCTCATTATTAGGCTGCCCAGGATATCAGCCAGACTTGGAAGGATTTTATGCTGGCTACCAGAAAATTCAACAGAATTTGGGGGGACTTCTGTAGAAGGATCTCAGTTTGAGAATCGCACCTGACATTATAGAGAGAACGGGTGTCTTTAGACGTAACGTCAACAGGTGTCGGCACAACCCATGTTAAGGCAAATCAGTGTTTTGCTCGCCACCCGATCTCAGCACGCAAGCGTTGCCACCTCTTTCCCCGTGTTGTACCTGCTATAATGCCACATGATATAATTAGACACAAGGTTGGCCAATGTTAGAACACGCAAGGTGTCCACATCGCGAGTTCAACCGGTGGTCAAACTGATGTTGGGATTGTTATGGTGCTTACACACAATGGCCAAACACACCCTTCGGGGTTTTGACACTTGATCTTTGTTCAGTCTAAAGATGCCCAATGAATAATTGAGGTCAGCCTGGGAACCTAGGTTTCCTACAAGCCCGGTTTAAAGATTTCATACATTGTGGCAGCAGATAATTCCAGCCTTGGGATCTGGCAAAACCCCAAGTCATGACACCCTTCTTGTTCAAAGATTTCTAATTTGAATATGTCCAGCTCTAGCAAGCCTTAAGCCAAAGCTGTCAATCTGTAAAACATTTTGAAAATGGAAATGAATGCCATTTGGTTGAGACCTGGCACTCTAAATTTAACCAATGAGTGCACTTTAAATAGCTACAGGCTGAATCTCAATATGCAATGTACAAGAGCTTTAAGGACAATGCTAGCAGACCTCCCCCAAACAAACTGTAGCAATACACTGGATTTTCACAACTTATTTTCTTGGTATTAAGATGCCAAAGTGGTTTAAGGAGATTTATTCAAATAAGGCTTGGCAATTTTTCTGAATAATTTAATGCACTGAAATTAAACGATTCTGAATTTTGTGCTACAGTTATAAGCGTGACACATTTTCTTCCTTCCCTTTTAAGAAGCAAAGTTGTCAGAAACATATTGCCTAACTAGCATAAGCAAATGGAAATGCTTCAAGCAGAATTAAGCTCATTCAGAACAGTGAGAGGAGTGTATACGGATTTGATAATTTAGGGAGCTTTCCTGGACTGAAGTGTTCCAGTCCCTTAAAAACCCAGTACATTTTCCATTCTAACTGTAGGGAATTTTCCTCCCCATTAAATGCACCATTGACTTCAAAAGAGTTAAAAATATCATTTTACACGTTTTTATTCATTTTTCCTTTAGAAGGTCAACCCGCAATTATCCATTTTAATAATTCAATTACAGTTGTGTTTTGTTTTTTTTAAAAAAATGCCTCCTTGGCAAGATAATCACCTGCCCCTTAAAGCTGATACATTACGTGCCAACGGCCTCCAATCTCCACTGATTAACAACAGCATATTCCAAATTTATAGGGTCTATTACAAGCCATCTGAAGAGCAGCCACTGTGCCAAATCTACTTTTCTCCCTCTCCAGGGAATCCCTTCTCAGATGCTCTTTTCACATCCGGTAAACAACACTTTATGTCTTTTGCACAGATAGCAGATAATTACCATATGGTTAAAAACATGCTTGCTTCATTCAGTTTCCCATTGTAAACTTCCTTCATTATGACAGCTAAGGAGCAGCTAGAGAGCTAAACTCTATAATTTAGCTCCCTGTAGGCCTAGTGGTTTAAAAGGTCAGTGTCTATTACAATAAAGTTAGAAGCAAGAGTAAGCGACTTTGTAAGAAATTATTTTTATACTCCACGAGGAAGGCAGGGAGATACCGACGCAAATGCATAGCGTAAATCTACAACATGCCACTCTTGATACTAATATATTTTTATCATTGCATCCAGTAAAGTAACAAACACATGCTCAGGCAAAGGCCATTTTTATATGAGTCGTGGTGGTGGGGACCCCTGTGCACCATGCCAGCAGGGGTGGTGCGGGAGGACCAGTGCACATGGTCACACACCGATCCCCACTCATGGAGCAACCTCTGTTTTTTCCGGTTGCTCCATGAATGGGGCTCCATGGGAGGTGAGTGGGTCACAGAAGCATGTACACCCCCCCACTCACAAGCCATGGCATGCACACGGGCAGCACCCACTCATGCCCACACAGCAGATCTGCGTAGGCATGATTGGGACCATCTTGTGTAAAAATGGCCAAAATGTGATACAGCAGCTACAAAAGATTTGTGGAGGTAAGCAGCTAAAGAGATCCTTTCTCCCTTTTGCTGTTTTACAGGTATGAAAGCCTTGTTGCTGCAGACAGCGTATTACCATCCTCGGGAATGGAAGAACAGAGGCAATTTTTAAACAACAACTGTGTCAGAAAACTACCCTATAATTTCAATGAAAACGCAGTCTGTTGATACCCTAGGGAAGAAGAAAATTACTCGCACATCTCATTCACATAATGCAGGAGACTGAGCTGTATCCCCTAGAAGATAAGGAGCAGAGAGTTTCAGAGATCTGTCATAGACTAAGATCTCCTCAGAGACAATACTTCTGCGTAGTTCCTCAATAGCAGAGCTAATTATGATTTCTTCTAAGTTAAATTATTGATTCCCTTTCCTCCTCCCCACACGAGAAACTTCGCTGAGTTGGTACTCTGAAAATCAAGGTGGGCAGAAAACAAACAATGTTACTGTATGCCCATCAATCTCAAGGATGACTGTGCCAAAACATCTGGCACACCCTGTATGGGAGAGAAATAGAATGATGGTTTGCCCCAAACCACCACCACTCTGCAAAAGGCAGAGAGAAAGTGTGTAACTTGGCCACGGCCATCTAGACAGTCCAGAACATGGACCTTGGTCTCCTAGCATCAAGACACTACCCGTAATACTGCCAAACCACACCAGCTTCTCATGACACAATGGGTGTTTTTAGATGAACCAAGGGGTAGCCACCCCGGGGTCTGCTATGGGCATGGTCTCAATGGGTTTGGATGGAGGCAGCCACTGCGGCCCACCACCCGTGCACGTGAGCTCTCCCCTACCCTGCACCATAGAGCTGCAGGCAGATTGGCAGCTGTTTTAGGCTGCCACCCACAGCTCTATGATGGTTGCTGAGGCAACCCGCAGCTGAGAGAGGAGCTGCAGCTGCCGTTCACCCTTTAGTCAGACCGTTGCTCTGCCTCTGGTCGGTGCGTGGGCAGCCCGCTTCACTCGCGGTGCTCTGGGATGTTCCAGAGCACTGTGAGCAGAGCTGGCTCGGAGTAGGCGGTGCCTGCTCTGCTCCTGCTCTGCCTCACCCCAGGATGGCCCATCGTTACACCAACAGACGACCAAGGGGTGGGGTGGGGCACAGCAGGTGTCCATCTAAAGACAATGAGTTACCCAATGTAACTCATTGCTGAATCAGTCCTTCATGTTCGCTGTGATTTCCTCCATTGGAACATATGTAGGAGTGTGGTTCCATCTAGCTTCCTGGTACTACTCTGTGCCATAGAGCAGCAGACAAATTGGCAGCTGCTTTAGGCTGCCACCCACAGCTCTATGGTGGTTGCCAGGGCACCCCGCAGCCAGGAGCAGTCTGCCCTTTAGACGGGCCACTGCTCTGCCTCTGACCAAGGCACCTTTTATGCTTACTGGTAGCCAACCAGGCAGCAGGGCAAGGGCTGGAGACACACAGAGTTGAGGTGGGATCAGGACAGGATGAGGGAGGACTCATTGGGCAGAAGCAGCTACCATGGAGAAAGGGAGCTCAGTTGAACCCTTTACTCCAGGGCGCCCCCTCTGCAAGTGGCTTGAGCACAGTTACGAAATTTTCAGCATGTGTAGGGGAGGGAGTGGGCCCAGTACTCTGACCCCAACTCCTCTGAAAATTCTCTAGCGGTGCTCAGGCTACCTACAATGGGCCAAGAAGGAGGTTTACAGAGTGGGCTGTCCACTCTTAAAACTTCCTTCCTGGTGGGGTTGCTGCTGCTCTTGGGGGCCTCATCGGGAGCCAGGGCAGCACCACAACCTTTGGGGGTGGGGGGAGGGGAAGCTGAGGCTGACCAGGAGCCTTGGTAGAGCTGCTGTTTAGGGAAGCCCTGCCCCCTTGCTATGGGGGGGGGGGTGCATAATTGGAACATGAGCCCAGGCCTTCCACAGGCTTGCTACACCACTGTCCTTGGGTTAGTACTAGAGGAGTGGCTGGGCCAGAGGCAGGCTGAGATAGTGGCGCTGGTGGGCCGGCTGCTACCTCAGAACCCATGAGAGCAGGGCTTCAAGGTCAGGGTCTGACAGATATCCTGTGATTTGGTTAACGAGGAGCAAGCTTCAGTTTCCCAGATGTAATTTCAGTCACTTCCTACCTCCGAATGACCACAGAGCTGCTGCCAGAGAGTCCTGAACCAGGAGCTTCCTCCTCTGCTCAGTGCTACCTCTGGAACATTCCTCATGGAGATTTCACAAGAGCAGTCCAACATGCCCTTTGTATTGTGGGAAATACTGCAGTCCTTGGAATCACATGAGTAAGGCAGACAATGTGCTCATATACGAATAAAGACTGGGCAAATAAAGGAAGAAGGACAATGATAAAGTAGATCAGTCTGAACCACGCAGTTGCTGCAAAGGGGAAACCAGTGATATGGCCCAATCATTACTAATTTACTTCAAAAGACAGAAATGAGTGATATTAGCACCACATCATCAGCGAATATTTCCCTAAAGAGTGGATTTACTGTCACCGTTTCTGCTCATTTGCTGCTATTCAGTTGAATTCAATTTGGGGTAAGGGGTTCATTCAGTTGTCAAGAACGAAAAACAAAGAGTTTGGGGTTGATAAAAAACAGACAAAAACACAACCCTTCTGTCTCCCATTTTATGAGGCTAATAACCATTTTGCAACATTTGGTTGAAGCCTTCTGGTGCTTTACAACACACACGGAATTAAAAAATTGGGGGTAAAACATTTGTTTAAGTTTTAAAATTTATTTTTAACATTATTTTAAGCCAAGCTTATTTTTCATTTCAGTTGTCACTAAGTATTTAAGTTGGATTTTGTTTTTTGGAAATTAAAACTATTTACCAAAATAAACACACATACATCTCAGTGTTTGAAAACCAAAATTATTTTTGTCAACCCCATCTCTATTTTGGGGCACCTTTTAATCAATTTTTTTTCAAACTTTCCCCTAAAAATAATGATTCTTCTTCTTCTAATTAAATTTGCCCCATGAGATGATGATTTTTGGAGAACTTTATCTCACAACAATCCTACGGCAGCGGAAGCTCCCTGTGCTGGCTTCCCACTTTGGGGGAGGGGGTTGTTACGAGAAAAGGGCTTGCTGCGCATGCTGACTTGCACGGATCAACAACGTACTCTGGTGCATACCTGGAGTCAATAGTATTACTTTGTTTTATACCAGTGCCAATAAGTTCAGAATCTGACCCTTACCACAGGTGAGTGAATACAGTGGGAAAGCAATGAAAATCTTTCTAGTTTATTATTCTCAGCAAGGGGTAAATTTTATTTTCTCAGGAAAAGTGTTAAATAGGAATTAAAAGCCACAGTGTGCAAAGCACTGAGAGTGTGGCCCTTTTTACAAGGGGCCATCCCACTCATGAACACACAGAAATCTGCATGTTCATGAGCGGGAGAGGCCCGTGTGAAGCATGCAATGCGGGCGCAGGGTGGGGGGGGCATGAGCGCTCCCGCCTAACACGCATCCCCATGCATGCAGCAACGGGGGGAAATGGTGGTTTCTCCATGCGTGGGGATGCTTGTGCACCCATATGCACGCCCCACCCATCATGCATGCACCCGCACACCCACAGAGCCCACACACACACACACTCCGTGGGGACCGTGTAAAAAAGGCCTCTGTCTTCATATAATTTGACTCAGCTACTCCAGAGTAGAGCTGAGAGGGGTACTATTTTTTTAGGCCTGCAGGTACTAAACCCACATTTTCAGGTACCACATCAGGTACCTGAAACTCCAAACGTTGGTACCTTCCAATACCTATTTATTTTTTCAGTTTTCCAATTAGTGATCGGTATATCAGCTCAGAAATAAAAAAAAAAGCGGGATGAAAATTAAAATAAACAAACTGGGAACAGAAATCAATTTTGGGGAACTACAGAAATAGAAAAATCGATACCAGAAAACAATATTCCGGGACCAGAAATAGACATTCCAGATCATCAGGGACCCAAATAAGGTTCCTGTTGTTGGGTCAGTTCAGGTACAAGAAAAATCATAAGACATACCCGTTTTTGTGGGTACTCATTTCAGCTCTACTTCAGACGCATACATTCACAACACACCTGATTCAGAAACAAAGAGGTAAGCCTTGCCATAATCTTCGTCTGGTGTCTGTACCCTCAGATACCCACTCAAGACAACTTGAAAAATTGCTGCTTTCAGGGTTTTGTTCAGAAGGCAGGCAGAGCTTTTTTATTGAATCTGGCCAGAAGGGATAAACAATAAAGTGTGAATCAGTGAAATAACCCATAGGGTTTCAGCACTATTAGACTCCATGGTTTATATACCTATTAAAACATTTCTTTTTAATGGATACTTGTTACCCAGTGATGATATTTTAAATTATTAAGGCCTAGCAGAGTTCATTAAATAACTGAATTCAGGAAGAAGGCGGGGTAGAGGAGCAGTCCCACACTCAAAAAATGCAAGCATGTGAAGAATTGTATAAGGCCTTGGACAACAGTTAAATTAAATGGATGGTTTAAACTGGATAGAATTAATCAATTGGGTGAAATGATTGGAAGGCTGTGGAAGAAAGTTGGAGCTGAAAGGGTTTTATAGCACTCAGAGATTCTGCACGGCTGCTGCTACAGATTTGCATAATAACAAAATTGATGAGCAGCTAATTTGTATGAAACTGGAAGCCAGTTTAGTGTTGTTTGGGTAATAAGAGAAGTCAAGAGCTAATAACGCACAAGGTGTCTGCATTGGTTTAGCTTTACACACTGAACTTCTGAAAGGCAGTAGTAGCTTCTGAGGGATCACTGGATCTGCCATAATAGCTCACAAGGGTCGGATCGCTGTATTATGGAAAAATGCTGCTTCTACAGCTGCAAACCTGGAAGACCAGGTCTCTTTCACCACGAGCAGCACCTTCCTATCATTTTGTTGGTAGATACAGGGGTGTATAGGTACAATCACACTGCAAGCCAGGGTGGGGAGCACACATCCCTTCTGGCGAGATGCACACTGGAGTGGAGTGCACCAGCAGGGGGTCCATTCCATCATCTGCACCAGAGTTCATTCCCACCATGCTACACCCCTGTGTAGATTAAGTTTTATTTGAAACAGGTAAAGTTGTTTTTACAACAAAGCAGAATGGATTCAGTACCTTCTCATTCTCACGTAGTTTACCAGTACATTTTATCCTGAAGAGGTGGCCTCAATGCAAGGTAGTAGTTACTCATGCTTTAGTGGGCCCTGTGCTATGCAAGCTATCTCAAGGTTTTCTTAACTCAGTCCTCTCCACACACACAGGCAGAGAGGATGAACAGAGGCCTAGCTGCCCATCCCTCAGCTCAACAAAGCAAATCGGTGCAGTTGGATGTGGAAGATGTGACCCAACCTGCAAAGGGAAAGGCTTGTATGGTTGTGAGGGGAGAGAAAAGGGGCTTGGAGGGAGCTGAATTTCATCCATGCCCGGTGCTCTGCCCAGCCTATGGCCAGCCCTTCCCCCATCATGCTCTGATCATAGAAGCCTCAGACAGAATTAAGGTGAAGCATCAATGTGATGCAGTAATTGGATATCATTTTCAGAGTCTAGAGAGAGGATGTGTTGCCATGTTGGTCAAAAGTAACAGATGGAGACCAAATAGTTCAGATGATCTCTTTTACTGGGCCAACTTCTGTTGGCAAAGGACTTTCAGGGGATCCCACAACATCTGGCATTGTGGGCCAAGATCCCTTTTAGGGTCTTAGAAAACAATCAGTTTTCCCTTTCCCCCAGAAAAGTTGCACCATGATTCATACACAGACCACACAATTGAGGCAGGCTCTCTCAGTTTGATAGGTTACATCTACCCTGCCCTCTGATATTGTTAAATTAGGACAGATCTACAGTGGGAAAGGGTGTCCATGGTGAGGAGACGTCTGAGAACCACTCTACTGCAGCAACTCTCTTTATAGAGAACCAATGGCTCTGCTTGTACAACCAATAGTTACCTCTGAATGTTTGAGAACACCAATCACTATGGCAGATCCATCCAGTACTTAAGAATGTATGAAAGCACAGGAGAGTACTCCTCATTGACTTCAGTAGAACTAGGGGCATGCTTCTGTGTTGGGCTGGATTGGGAAATCTAATGGTGTCTAATGATGCAAGCAGACTGCCAGGTGTTATTTGCTGGTCCTACTTAATTACCTGGGTCCGGTGTAGATTGCTTGACAGTAACAAATCACTTCAATGCTAACCATGAATCTAACAGATTTTCAAAAATATTTTCAGAATACGAGAGACCTATAATTAGTAATGGAAACATGTAGAATAGGTAGATTATAGGGATAAATTGGATACAACTAAGACCACTTTCCCACCTTCCCCCCCACGCATATTTTGGCTGTGTGAGGGAATGCGCAATCCAGAATATGCGTGGGGTTCAGCCAGTCTGAGCGCCTCCTACCCCTACCCCGCGCTGCTTTGCTGGCAAACACATGCAGAGATACAGAGCTGGATTTCCTGCTCTCTCTTTCTGCATGTGTTTGCGGAAAAGCCGTGCAGGAGGGCTTTCAGAACAGCTGAATCCCGCGCATGTTCTGGCTTGCGCATTCCCTCCCGCAGCCAAAATAAGTGCGGGGGGGGGGGGGGGGAGGAAGGAAGTGTGACAGTGGTCTTACATGGGAAGAGGTCACTTGACATCATAGAGTTCAAACAGCAACTGCAGAAAAGGCTCATAATTTAAGAGCTCTGGTGACCGTATTATTTAGCAATTTGAACCCTAAAGTCCATATCAGAAATGGAGAACCTCAGGCCCAGGGGCCAAATGTGGCCTGCAGATAGTTTTTATTTGTCCTCCTTCTAGTTCCTGGATCTAGCCCTGGGTTTAAATTTAAGGTCTTTGGAGGACAATCAGAATCCTGGATTTTGCCCCTGGATTTCAGATTCCCAAGCACGGAAAGACTGATCTCAGGGTAGCAGAGATGAAGGCATGCACACAAGGATAGAGGAAAGATTCATGATCTTGTCTCTCCTATTTCTCAGCGCACCCCATATGTGCCTCCACTTCCATCTACTATGTGGCACTCAGAACTTGCATTTATTTTCAAACAGTCCCCTGGGAGACAAAAAAGGTTCCCCATTCTTGGTCCATACAGATCATACATATTAGGGGTGGGACACCGGGGAGAATACCAGGTACCTTGAATCTCCCAGGTACCAGATTTACCAGTATCGGCATACTGGATTTTTAACATTGGCCGCGGTACCGGATTTTACATTGCAGCTATTGACTTCAATGGCCGCAATGTAAAAAATCCGGTACCGCGGCCAGTGTTAAAAATCCGGTATGCCAGTACAGGTAAATATCGGATTTATCAGATTAAGCCGATACACCCAAATACCGGCAATACTGGATCTCGGGAGAACCGATATTCCCACCCCTAATAACATATCATTATCATACAGTTGTAGGATATGAAGAAGAGAAAGTCCAGTACTATAGTACATCAACGTCCAGATGGGAATGTATAATCATTAGATTATGTGGTAGTATGAGGTTCTCTAATTACTGTGCATCTAAAATGTTTAAGTATAGTAATGGCTAAGGGCAGAGATTCCCAAATTGTCATGGGCAGGTGGAAGAAAGGGGGTCACAACTTTAATAGGAAAAAGGGGGCCACAACTTTAATAGGAATTTGCCAACATACAACAACAAGGCATCATCCAGTATCCAAAGCAGCCCTAGCATCCAACCCAGTTATTGAACCCCCAACACGAGGTAAATAGTGCCTCAGCAGGGAATGACCTCTGGCGCAGAGCCCCCAGTCTGTCATCCAGCCTCCAGCACCCACAATTCAGATGGCACGGGTACTAGCTTGCTTCCAAAGATGTTGGAAGGGGTGCTAAGAGGAGACATCATGTCCACTGACTGGGAAAACCCAGAAAATCTGGTTTCTACCGGATTTTTAAAAATTTAAATTTAATTTTTTAAAAGATTATATTTAAATCTTAAAATACCACCTTCATTCTTGAGAACTTCAACCTCAATGCAGATATCCTGTCAGACTCGGTTACTTCCCACTTCTTCTCTCTAACCTCTTCCTGTGGTCTCCATCTCTGGACTTGCCACTTTGCACACCATAATGGGTCTCATCGCTACCATGACCTACCCTTTTCCAAAAGCTTTTCCATTTTTGGCCTCTCCTTTGAGGTCTTCCCATCTCGGTTTATTACTTTGCCTCTTTCCATATCTCCCCCTCCCCTATTTCCCTTTGCCCAACCTCTCAATCCTTTCATGACCTTCAATCCATCAACCCTCAAGACTTTACTTTCCCTCTCTCTCCCACCTTCTCTCATCTGTCTCCTCTCCTTCTGGCTTGAATTAGTTGTCACTATCTTCAATACATGCCGCTCATTCCCCTTGAATTGCCTTGTTCCCATCTCCCATCGGCCTATCATCTTTCACTGCTGTTCTTGTACTACTGAACGCCTCTGGCAGAAATCTCATGAACATGTTGACTACAAGTTCATCCTCGGTTTTCAATTTGGTCATTTTCCTTGCTAAACAACACTACTTCTCCACCCTGAGAGAGTCTCACTCTCACAATCCCCTCAGTTTCTTCTTGACCTTTAATTTCCCTTTTCAAACTTCCCTGCTCTGTTCCCCCTCTGCACAGTATCTTGCCTTCTTTTTCAAGGAGAAGGGTAACACCCATCTTTACTTCATTATCCATCACTCTGCCTCACGCATTTCCTTCCCTCTTTCTCCTCCTCCCACTTGGCTTTTATCCTCTTTTTCTCCAGCTTCTCTTGATGAAATCATCTCCCACCTCTACTCATCTAACCTTTTCACCTATCCCCTTGATCCTCTCTCTTCTTACCTCCTAATTGCTATTGACCCCACCATTGTTTACACCTTGTCCCATGCTGCCCCCTTTTAGAACTGAAAGTGGGTACCTGGAAAACAAGCGTCCGATCGAATATGGGGTGCCCAAGTTAACCCGGTTGCATTTGGGCACCAATTAAATTGACTCAGGCATTTGGGCGCCTGGATGTCTCAACACCAACTCAAACTGAACATGGAGAAAACTGAACTCCTGATCTTCCCTCCCAATCCTTCCTCTCCCTCTTCCCTGTCAATTGCCATTGACGGTGTCTCCATCCTTTCTGTCCCCCAAGCTCGCAGCTTGGGCTTCATCTTCGACTCGCACCTTACCCTCAAACCCTACATTGACTCCGTGGCCAAATCCTGCTGCTTCTCCCTCCACAACATTGCCAAGATTCGCCCTTTTCTGTCCATCTCCTCTGCTAAAACTCTCATCCACGCCCTAGTAATCTCACGCCTGGACTACTGTAACCTCCTCCTCGCTGGCCTTCCCCGCTCTCACCTTTTTTCTCTCATCTCTGTTCCAAACTCTGCTGCCAGGATCATCCACCTTGCCCATCGCTTTGACCACATGCAGCCTCTCCTCTTCTCTCTCCACTGGCTCCCTCTTCCTGAGCGTATTCTGCACAACCTCCTCGTCTTCACCTACAAAGTCCTTCATAACCTCGCTCCCCCCTACCTCTCTGCCCTGATCTCCCTCCAAACTCCTGCTCGAGCACTCCACTCCTCTTCCATCCCCTCCCTCACCCTTCCACACCTCCCCTGCCCCCCCCCCCCACAACTGCCTTCGTCCCTTCTCCCTTGCTGTCCTGCACACCTGGAACTCCCTCCCTGCCCACATTCACCTTGCCCCCTCCCTTTGTACCTTC
>QEPC01013748.1:5569038-5601805 GCA_003113815.1 Sphenodon punctatus
GGGAGGGCAGTGTAGCCATGATTTTTGAAGAGAGATGGTCTGTGAGGAGGTATCCGGTGCAAACCATGGTTGGTATGGAAGTCCTTCACCTTGTATTTGATTTGCCAGGGGACAGGTCAGGGGTGCTGCTTGTATACTGTGCACCTACCTGTACAACAGCCTATCTGCATGCTCTGATGGAGGTGGAATCAGGGGTGGTGTTGCGGTCCCCAAAGACATTAGTTGTGGGAGACTTCAACATTCACACCAACGCCACCCTTGGGGGCACAGAGCATGAGTTCATGGCTGCCACAGCAACCATGGGCCTGTCCCTGGTGGTTAGTGGCCCAACACATCGGGCAGGTGGGGTGGGTGGGCATACTCTGGATCTCATGTTTTGCACCGGCCTTGAGACAGGTGTTCCATTATTGGGGGAAGATATCAGCAGTGTCCTTGTCATGGATGGACCATTACCTCCTGCAGACCTCTCTTCTGGCACATGTCTGTCCCCGGATGGACGCGGGACAAATTCGTATGGTTTGCCCCTGGAGATTGATGGAACCAGAGCAGTTCCAGAGGGCTCTGGGGGGAGATACCCTCTGATTTTGACAGCCGTCTCATTGATGACCTCGTGGCTTTCTGGAACACCTTGCTAACTGAGACCATTGATCAGACAGCTCCTAGACGTCCACTTCCCAGGCTACAGCACCGCAGACCTCCTTGGTATTCAGAGGACCTGCAGGTGCTGAAGCAGAACGGGCAGCAGTTGGAGCAACGATGGCACCGCTCTCGCACTGAAGCCAACAGATTGCATCATAGAGCTAGTTTACGATCCTATGCTGTGGCTATGAGGACAGCAAAAAAAGAGTTTCTTGCTGCCCTCGTAGCATCCGATAAGTCCCATTCAGCAGAGTTTTTCCAGGTGGTGCGGGGGTTGGTCAGTCTGGCCTCCCTCCACCTATGAGTGGAGTCATCTACGGCACGCTGTGATAAGTTTGTGGACTATTTTGTGGATAAAATCGCTCGTATTCACCGTGACTTCAATGCTGCACTTAGTACAGTAAGAGAGCTGGAGGTTATGGAAGCCCCATCTTGTCCAGTTTTGTGGGATCAATTCCAGTCGGTGGTGCCCGCTAGGGATGGGCGAACAGAACTGAGTTTAGGAATTCGGTTCAGAAATTTGGTTCAGTCGACCAAACTGGTCGAGTTCAGTCTGAACTCCGAACAAAGTTTGGAAATTCAAACCCCATTGAACTACATGGAATATTATCTTTTAGGGATGGGTGAACAGAGCCGAGTTCGGAAATTCGGTTGAAAATAGAGTTCGGTTCGGTCGACCGAACTAGTAGAGTTCGGTCCGAACTCTGAACTTCTGAACCGCGTTCGCCCATCCCTAGTGGCCGCCAACGTTATTGGGGTCCATGGGGCAGTTAGGGCCACTTCTTGTGAGTTAGACCCGTGCCCGTCCTGGCTGGTGAAATCTTGCAGGGAGACAATGGGGCCGTTGCTGGAGGGGGTGGTCAATGCTCCCTCCGAGAGGGCAGAGTGCCGGGCTGCCTCAAGGAGGTGGAGGTGCGGCCTCCGCTCCAGAAACCATTGCTTGACGTTGACTGCCTTGCCAGTTATCGGCCTCTCTCTAACCTTCCCTTTTTAGGGAAGGTTATTGAACGGGTAGTGGCCCAGCAGCTGCATCTGGATCGCATCAGTTCTCTTGATCCCTCCCAGTCGGGATATGGCACCAGACTGCGCTCGTGGCCTTGATGGATGACCTGCACTGAGAATTAGACCAGGGTCAGTTGACCTTGTTGCTATTGTTAGATCTTTTGGCTGCGTTTGATACCGTTGAGCATGAGATGTTGGTGATGCGTCCTGCAGGACTGTACAGGAGTTGGCGGGACTGTTATTGAATGGTTCCGCTCATTCCTAGCAGGAAGAACTCAGTGAGTGGTACTCAAGAATGTTTTTCATCATACCAAGACCTCTCGTGTGGTGTCCCATAGGGCTCTGTCTTGTCCTCTCTCCTGTTCAACGTGTACATGCAGCCACTCGGTGAGGTGATTAGGAAGTTCGGTGTGCAGTGTCATCAGTATGCGGATGACACCCGGTTGTACCTCTCTTTTACAACAGACCCAGGCCCTGCACTCTCAGTGATTACCCGGTGTCTGACGGCTGTAGGGGACTGGTCAACTGACTGAGGTTGAATCCTGACAAGACGGAGGTGATGCTGGTGGGTAAGGCAATGGGGGTAATGGCCCCTGTTGTGGATGGGGTCTGTTGGTTCCCCAGGTGTGGAGTCTGGGGGTACTCCTCAACGCGCAGCTCCACCTGGATGCCCAGGTGGAGGGTGTGGTGAGGAGTGCCTTTTGCCAATTACATCTGGTGCGGTGGCTTTGGCCATATGTTTCAGACTCTGACCTGGCCACCCTCATCCATGCTTTCATCACCTCTAGACTAGACTATGGTAATGCACTCTACGTGGGGCTAGGCATGACAATGGCTCGGAGGCTGTAGCTAGTGCAGAATGCGGTGGCCCATCTCTTGGTGGGATTGGGCCACCAGGAGCACATAACACTGGTGCTCCGTGCTCTGCACTGCCTGTCGATAGCGTTCCGGGTCTGCTTAAAGGTGTTCGTTTTGACCTATAAAGCCTTAAATGGTCTAGGCCCTGCCTACCTGTGGGACCGTCTCACCTCCCAGGTGCTGGATTGACCCCTGCGGTTATCCGGGAGTGCCCTGCTTGAGGTACCCCAAGTTTTCCAGGGGGCCACGCAGGAGAGGGCATTCTCGGTGGTCACACCACGGCTGTGGAATTCCCTTCTGATGGGGGTGCGGCTGGCCCCAGACCTCCCCTCTTTTTGGAAACGTTGTAAGATCTGGCTGTTCAGCCTGGCATTTGGTTTGGGAGAGGGGTGAAAGGGGGGAGGGGGGCTGGGGCTGGGGTGGTGCTAAATGTTGCCCTCCTTTTTGCAGTTCTTAAAAATGTTTTATATTGAATTTTCTTTGTGTTTTTATATTGGAAGCCGCCCCCGGGTTGCCTGATGGCAGGAGGGGCGGTGTATTAAATTGAAAAATAAATAAATAGGGTCTGATTTTCAGAAGCACCAAGAATGCAAAATTCTCTGTGAAAGCAATGGGAGTATGGGGTGCTCACCACCTTGGAAATCAAACTATAATGAAAATCCTTTCCATATTAAAACAGGAAACAAATGCATGCATTGTGCTAATTTCAGTGTCATTCCAGAGGGGTGATGAATAACACTTGGAAGAAAAATGGCACATTTAAAAGACACTGAGAAATGTTTACTATCTGAAATTCAGTGTGTGTTCTCCAACGACACAATACCGTATATTGAGTCAGGGGCCTTTAATATGATAGAGACAAAGCTGCCGCTGAACTACATTAAGAGAGCTTCCAGCTTTGCGTCTATTCGCCCCATGAGCAACAGACTAGAATGTTGGTGAGCTGTTCACATACCTCATACCACATGGTACTGGTGTGAGGTATGTACTTACTAGTCTATTGGTAATATTGCTTACAGAGGTCCCCTGCAGAATCAGGATGGCTGCTACTTAATAGCCACAATCCCAAACTCCCTCTGCTCAGGATCTGCACAGCACAACGTACTCGTAATGGACGTGCGTGTGGTTTGCATGGGATCAGCCTAACTGACACTTTGGTTGGGCTTTCTCTCCCATTTAAGAAAAAAAACTATCATCATAGTGGCTCTCAAACAGTAATCCGTGAGACCACTGTAAGTGGACCACAGCTGGTTTGTGGAACCACCTAGAACTTTCTTATCACATACAGTCATGACCAGCCCACAATGAACAACTGTTTGGCCATAGCTGTCTTCGGAGGACACATGGTGTTCCACGAAAAAGATTTTTTGGTTGGCATTGGTCCTCAAAGTCTAGAAAGCACTACTTTGACTGTATCACTGTTCTGTCCTATAAGCACAAACCCCAATACACGTATATATATATATATGCACATCAGTTAGCTATTTTTTAATTTGTTGATCTTCTCATGGTCACCATTGTCCTTGGCTGAAATCCACAAGTCAAACTTACTACAGAGTAGCCCCAATGCTTTGAATACCCACTCAATAATGGTACTCCAGCAGTTGGATGTAAAAGGCATCACGTGTGGTTGTGGGGAAGAGCACAAACCGTGTGTAAAACCAGACATCACTTGGGTAGCAGAGGAGATGATAATTCTCCTATGCACCCTGAGAAAAATCACTTCTCTGCCTCAGTTCCTTACCAGTAAAATTAAAAACCACAGTATTACTTTGGCTTAGTTATCTTGTATTCAGGCCTGTAAGGCAACAGAGAGGTAGGACAGCTACAGTGGAACTACTCCACGGCAAGTGGCTTGTGGCCCTTCCGTCTAAGCCAGGGTACCATGGATTTATCATACGGTAGAAATATGCGATATCCATTTTACAAATTAAAACAACCACCACCTGAGGTACAGAGAGAGAATACAGGAATTGCCTAAGGCCACAAAGGAATGGAGCAGAGCCAGAAGTCGAAACCAACGTATCTAGACAACCAGTCCAGAACATGGTCACACAGACTAAGATGCTTTTGAATAGTTGTGAGAAGACCTTTAAAAATGGTTTGTTGTTTTCACCACATTAGTCTATGGTTTAGCATCAATATATTTCCACCTCAAAATCCAATCTTTTCAGCCGTTTCATCAGTCACCACTACATTTTTTTCTTTTGTTTTTTCAAAGTTTGTTTTCAATGAAAACAGACACGTTCACTGTTGATTTGTAACAATTTGCACTCCCTGACCCCTTTTTTTACTATGAGTTTTGTCCCCAAGTTTTTCTACATGAGCAGAATACCACAAAACGACTACTATAGCAAATTCAGAGATGAAAAAAAAGATGTCTATTATTAAAGCACAAGGCTGGGGACTATGAAATCTGGATTCTAATTCATGCTCTTCCATGAGATTTCCATGTGACCATGGACAAGTCACATAAATCGAAGTCTCAAGTTAGGCTCCTGACTTTTGGAGGTGCTAGAGTGCCCAACCACATCCCTGTGAGGCCAAAGAAAGCCATCAGCTGCTCAATACTTTTGAAAATGAAGCCATTTAGAAAAAAAATTAAATATAGATTTAGGAATCTAAATTTTATTCTTTGATTGAAAACCTTTGCTTTTATGCCTTGTGTCTGTCTAACCTGCACATTGCTGGGAATAACATTTGGCTACTAGCAGGATCAGGCCAGATACTATTATATGAAGATAACTGATGGTATCTTTCCTCTAGCTGCTTCTAATAAACCACCATTTTCCTTATCTTCAAGTATCTGAAACACTTATTTCAGAAATAGTATTCTAAATTCTTCAACTTCCAGAGGCTTATGCTCTCCATGTAGCTACATTACTAACAAAAATGTGGATAGGAACCAGAAGAGTGGTTCTGGAGAGATTTGGGAGGTGAGATTAAAACCATGAGTACTGGGGGCCACTTATAAGCCATTTTTACGTGGACGGAAGTGGGTGGGGCAATGGGCGTTTTGCCACGGTGGGTGGAGATGTGTGCGTGTCCATTTACATGGACACACCCATCTCCACCCACGGAACTGCCTCCAGTTTTCCGGAGGTGGAGATGGGTGTTGCGTGGGAGCACGTATGCACCCCCATGCATCCCACTCGATGTTCACATGGATGAACACTGAGCGGACACCCATTCCCCCCATCCACCACCGGTCATTTACACAGACGTGCCCCCCCCCAAACACCCACCTGAACACCAAGGGGGGGGGCAGTGTCCATGTAAGAATGGCCATAGTGGAGCAAAATTTTCAGTGAACTCAGTGGGAGCTGTGTAAACTGAATGGGTGCACAATCAGGACCGCTTTGGGTATCTGTTGAATGTCTAAAGCAGGGGTGGAGAATCTTTTTTATCCTGAAGGCCACTTTGAGAATTAGTACACATTCCAAGGGCTGTACTTGGGGGCAGGGGTACTTAAGATGTGAACTCAAGAAAGAGGGGCCCAGGTCAATAATTCGTGCTATGGATCTGCTCTCTGTCCTTCTGTGCATGGCCTCATCTCTGCTCCCTTACCATGAGCTCTCTTTTTCAATGATTGGAGGTGGGAACTGGATCCAAGGGCCAGATTCAGGAAGAGGAAAGGAGCCACATAAAAACTTGCTGTGGGCCACATTTGGCCCCCGGGCCTCAGGTTCCCCACCCTTGGCCTAAATGCTGATCAGAGACTGAAAACTTATTTGCTGCAATCAAATTAAGCCCTATTGGAACATATTTAAATAAGTTTATTTAATTTTATTAGTTAATTTAAAATTAATTAATTATTTTTATTTATGCGCCCCGGAGGCTCAGGGCAGCTCACAAATTGCAAGCGTGCAAAGAAGTGTGTTTAGGATTGTGTGACTATACAGTATAACTCCCCATATCTGGACCCCTCTTGATTCATGACTATTTTAGGACTCTCTCATAGTCAGATGTCTCTCTGATCCAGATAAAAACCATCTCCCTGAAGTGCCCAGAAGCAGAAGATTATATTATACAGCTGTTTTACCAGGCAGCCTCTCATTTGCATTTTAGTTTTTGTGCATATGAGAATTTCAAAACCAGGGGGTTAGTTAGTGTAACTGAAGGACCTTTTAGAGGTACAGTCCAATAATTTAATGGTCTACTTTAAAAAAAATAAAAAATTCTTATCTGCGATTCTTTTCTCGACTAATGCTTAACCAGTCATTAGCTTTTATTAGGAGAACTAAAATGAATGACACTAATGTGAACAGCATAAAACATTGACCTACTTTTATTAGATGAAGGAGAATAGGCCTTATAGGGTCTGTTAGGTTTTCTACTTTACTTTGCCAGTTAAAATGGCTGATATTTTCTTAGCATGTTCAGAAAACATAGCTTGTACTTAGCTCTGTTTGGAAGCAACATAAATGTAACACACGGCACTAACTGGTACATCTTGTCCAGAATTACTAGCTGCAACTGATGGTTTTCAGCTGAAGAAAAGAGGTGGCGTGGGAAGGGAAACTAGCATCCTCATTTTGATACCGCTCAGTGCTATCCACAATACCAGTACGACCCCAATGGCATTTTAATAGGAAAAAATAATTATCTTCAGGCTTTTCCCTGTTTATTTCTGTATGTTGCTCCTTCCCCTTGGTTCTCATTTCAAGTCCATCTGAAAAACTAATTATGAGCCAATCCTGTGTAAACTACTGAATGCCCTCAATTCCAGTGGTGTAGCTACCAAGGAGCAAGTGAGCTCAATTGAGCCTGGATTCTTGTGGGAGACCTGTTGCAAGAGGCTGGAGAGCCACTAAGAAGCTTTCAGAGTGGCTGAGGAAGGGAGCAGGAACAAAGTCCACACTCCACTCCAGGCCCACCCACTCCAAAAATTTCCTTGCAGCACTCAGGCCACTTGCCCCACCAAAAAGGAGGTTTTCAGAGAAGGTGGGATTGGAGTGCTGGTGGGGTCTCTCTACATCAATGTCAGCTTAATGGTGGGCTCTTCCCTCATCAAGGGAAGCCCCATCCTCCACCTCCTTTCTCGTGTGTGCGCGTGCGCGTGCGCATGCGCATATGTGGGGCCTGGGCCCTGCACAGCCTTGCCTTGACCCTCCTCAATCTGTACCGATTTCATACAGCTGGTTAATTGCTTTGGCCCACTGTGGTCCAGGAGCCACCACGCCACCAGATGTCGACCTGCTTCTTCTCCTAGGCAGGTGGGTGACTGGACTAGGATGCATCTCCAGAAAGTCTCCAGAGACGTATCCTGGGCCAAGGGCTGCCCACCTGAGCCAGCACAGGCCCGTATGTCTGTTAGCCCTGCCCATCCCTGCCATGAGGTGAGGGCCGCTAGGGCCGTACACCATGGCTGCGCGTCATGACGGGAAGCAGGTGCTGGGAGCGGGGTGGGGGAGGGGCCAGCTGCCCGCACACGTGTTGTGGTCTTCCCCCATCCAAGACACAGGCGCAGCAGGACAGCTTTCCCAGCAGCAGGCACATTTGTTCCATGCCGTTCACTGACCCGGGGAATGGAGGCAGCGATTTTCTGCTCCGGGGTGGGCTGGGAGCCACTGCAATCTCAGCACGTTTTCTTTTTATCCAGAGTTGGGGGTTATCAGCACCTCATTTGGGCTCCTAGTGTTTTTCAGAATGGCATACCTCCCCACAGCCCCTATTAGAAGGGACAATTCTTCTTGGAGTGCTGAGTCTCACTCTCCTTTATTCAGGGGTCAAAGTACCTCTTCCAGGAGGAAGAGACAAAAAGATCGGAATTCAAGCCCTGGTTTGGCCAAAGTTGCACAGCCAGTCTGCAGTAGAGTCAAGAGCTCAAACTAGTCTTTTATTTTATTTATTTACTTTTAAAATGTTACTACCCCACCCCTCCTGCCACAGGCAGCTCGGGGCGGCTCACAATTCATAAAACATTAAAACGACGATTAAAAACAACTAAAAGGAGGAAGAAAAATAGCTCCCTGCCCATAAACCTTCCACCCCCTCACCCATCTCCCCCACCAAATGCCTGGCGGAACAGCCAGGTCTTACAGCTTCTCCGAAAAGAGGGGAGATCTGGGGCCAACCTGGCTTCCACCGGAAGGGAGTTCCATAGCCTGGACTAGTGCATTAAGCACAAGATTACTACTATAAGGAATGTGCAAACGATATTCATGTGTAGCCAACAACAAGGGACCTTGAGACTGACAGCAAGAGTCTATGTAGCTTGAATTAAAGAGCATAGCTCCATTGTAGGGGGCTGGGGTACACACATCTTCCGTGGGTCAGGCACAGAGAGGAAGGCTTAGCAGACAATGAGCAACAGTTTGCACACAGCAGTTAACCACTGCAAACATGCTAACCCAGTTTTTGTGGAAACAATTGGATAAGCTCCTTTAAACATCTGGCCTGCAAGTTTCAATTGTAGAGAACCAAAGAATCAAACTCATCACTTCAGGTACCGGCTACGACAAACGTGTGTCAAAAACTGTTCCTAACACTTACAGGGCATTCAGACGTGCATTTAAAATCGCACAGCCGCGGTGGCGGCATCGTGTGATTTAAAGCACCGCGCACTTCCGGGTTGGTGTGACTGCACCGACCGCGCACATTTCAGCCTAACGCGAACTGTTAGAGTGCGGTTTTGAAAGCTGCTCCGAGCAGCTTTTAAAACCGCACTTCAACAGCTCGCGTAAGGCTGGATTGGTGCATTCACACCAACCCGGAACCGCGTGGTGCTTTAAATCACACGATGCCGCCGCTGCGGCTGTGCGATTTAAACGCACATCTGAATGAGCCCTTAGGGTCCTGAAAGAGCATCTCCGGTTTCCCATGGAAAGCAGAAACTTAGCAATCTCTCAGGCTTGTCAACTGAGTGTCATCTTCCTTTTGTAGGGTTTTCTCCTAAGCTTCCACCCAAATTGAGTCATTCCCCAAAAACCTCTTGCATCCATCACAATTTTCCCCTGTTCTTAGCGGGGTTGATCATAAACCCGCAGATGTGCACAAGTTGCATGTGGTTTACACGCAGATCATAAGTCCCCCTAAAGAGGAGGCGCACAGGTTGGGTGCATGTCACACACACGGTGCACAGGAATTTGGATCAACTCCTCTGTATTTAGTGGATAAGTTTAAAATGGGGAACTCATTGGGCAAGAGGGGAAGCAAGAGAAATGCAAATTGCCTCCAGGAGTAAAAACAGATGTGTGGGCAGCGCAGCAGTTTCCCAGCCTGGCCCAGGGTGGGAAAACTGCAGCTAACACAGCCCGGGTCAGGGATGGGCACTGAACAGTTTGAGAGCCGTCCCACCACCCACAGCGTCCTGGTAGGGCGGGGAGCTAAACAAAACATGCAGGTGGCCGCAGGGCTGGACTTAGGAATATTGTGCCCCTAGGCCCGTCTCAAGCTGCTGCCCTCAAGCCAGGCCCTGCCCCAAGCCAAGCCCTGCCCCTGTACTGCGTGTTCATGGGTGGGGGAGCCCCGTGTGAATGATGAGGTGCGCACGCCTGCCTAACATGCATCACCACTCACCCCCCACTTGTCCCCACACACCGAGCAACTGGGGGAAACGGCAGTTGCTCCGTGGGTGCGGATGAGTGGGGGGGATGAGTGGGGATGCATGTTAGGCGGGCGCACCCCACCCATGCACTAGCTTGCCCACGAACCCCCCCAAATGACCTGTGAGGAGCCACTCAAAGAAGAACAGAAGGTTGCTGCCTTGTAAACAAAGTTCTTCGAGATGGCGCCAAACATTCTTAGCACCCACCCATTCCAGCCCTGCATGGAATTTTCTTATATTCCTAGAAAGGGTTGGAAGGAACTGTCATTCTGAGGGGGTGACTACTTTTTATACTAGAGGAGCTGGGGACCATCACGTAGTCTATTATTTGAATACAGTGAGCATGCCATGCACAACCCAGTTGTGAGAATGGTCAGAGCCATGTCAAAAAAACCTTCCTTACATGGCAACAACCTTCTGATCACTCCCATGAGGCGAGGTAGTTTTTTGGGGTTTTTTGTTTGTTTTACAAACGGCTTTATCTCCCAGTGCGATCGTTGACCTGGTGTCCCGCTGCTGCAGCAGCACTACTAGCAGGCAGACGGCAGAGGCAGGTGAGGGATGGGGACAGCCCCCCCATGATGTGGGGGTGCCCTGCACTTAGGCCTCTTCCAGCCCAGGCATGGGGCTGCCTCCTCAGGTCCAGGCAGCGGCCCCCTGTGGGCCTCCCAGGCAACAGGCTTTGGTTGTGTGCAGGGGGGAAAAGAAAAAAAAAAACAGAGCGGGGCTGGAACCAGAACTACCACCACTCAGAAAATGCTGCCCAAGGCCCAGGCCTAGAGGGCCTGCTCTTAAGTCTCGGTCTGGGTGACCAGCCCTGCCCCCATCACCCCTTCCCCCACCATGAAGGATAGCCACGGCACTCTGCCATGATGGACCCTGCCCCTGAAGCAGAGAAGATGGGGCCAAACCAACATGTTAGCCCACATTAGCGGCGCTTAGTCCGGGTTGTGTCCTCGGAGATTCCCCCAAGGATGCAGTCCGGGCTTACCGATCCACCCCGGGCAAACATCTGGCAGCGCATAAACAGATGTGTCGGTGGGTCCTGGGCCAAAGCCACCATCACGTCTGGTTTTACCCCGTGTGACACTATCCTCGATTTCTTGCTTCCTTTCTGCCTGCAAACATTTACATCAGATTTAGCTGCATTTCCACAACTTTGTGGGGTTTTTGTGTGCACGCATTTAATTCAGACTCAACACTCTCCTCATTTCCATCCTTTTAAAACGTCGTTTCATCTCTTTTGATCCAGTTCCATTCCTTTTCTTTTCTCTCTGCCTTCATACACTTTCTGAATTTTGAAATGAATTTTATTGGTTGATAAAAGGCCTTTGAAAAGCTTTCAGAGGCTGGTTCTCTGAAACACAGTCCTAGCAGATTGCTTAATCACATTTCTCACCTAGAATCTGTGTAATAAGGCTGATCCATGGGGTGCGAGTTTGAGAAGCTACAAGTGAGGATGAGCTAATGGACCTTGGCCAGGCTTAATTAGAGTTTCCAAGCCAAACCTTTCTTCCTCTTCTGGTCACAAGAGTGTCAGCCTATCAGTTTTGTAACAGCTGTCAACCTGCTCTGGTGAGTTTATCTTCATATTTTTTATTCAAGTGTCATTCTGGCACCTAGGGAGTGCTGGTTCTGAGCAATGGAGGAACCCTTTGTTCTAAAAGCAGTGCAAGGTTCAGGATTTTTCTTAAAGGGACCTCTAGGTCCCCCTGGAAGGAGACTGGGCACTCAGAAAAAGTGACTGGTTTTCTGCACTTGCTCAGCCCAGACTAGTCTACAATCAACGTTTAGGCTCCTAAAATGTGTTGAAGGGGCTCATTCACACAATGCCCTTCCCCCTTGTGAATTTAACACTTGTTCCTTAACCTGTGTTTGTCTCCATTCATACAGCTACAGATTCATCCTCCATTTTAAGTCCATCCCTTGCATCAGGTGTCCACGAACAAGGACTCACAAGAAGTGATAAGAACGTCACACAACACTCAGAATGTGGGTTGGTGCCACCACCCACCGCGGAAAGACTGTTGTGTTCGAATGAGCAAAAGTATCAACTGAAAAGATGCATCAGTTATATACATGTTATTCTGGTTGGGACTTTTAAGCATCCTGGAAATCAAATGGGACTGATTCATAACAAAGGATTGTCCTGATCACGAGCAGCTGATCAATTATTCCATGCCTGGGGGATAAAGAGGGCCGTCTTTCAGTTCTGTAAAAACCGTAAACATTTCTCTTCTGCCTTTGTGCTCTCCTAGCCAAAAGCATCTTAAGGAAGCCATCTGTTTCCTTGCCACAGAAAGACAAATTTTAGGGTTCCCTTCACTTCCCCCTCCATTTAAACATTTCAGTTTGCCTTGAGTAAAATGTTCCAAAAGTGCTGCCGTTTAGCAAGGCTTTTGTCTGCCACTGGCTATAATAAAGCCTGCTGTTTCCTTCCACTATTTAGCTTCTTTGTCTTAGTTTATTTGTCTTATTTTCCCCAGCTAGCTTTCCAAAAGAAGTGACATTATTCTAGAGCAGAATCACATCGCCTCTTCCTTTTAGTTTATTACTATATTCCACCACCACACTTTATTATTAGGGAGAAATAGAGAAACATCCCTTAAATAAAGGGATGAGATTCGACCATCCAATCTCCGGTCCTTTACACAGGCAAACACAAATATGGTGCTTGCAGGCGAGATCTCGACTATCCATATGCTCATCTCCTTCCCTTTACCTAAACCAGACGATTACCTCAGCAGCTCAGCTGTGTTATTGAGACATTTCAGCGTGAAATTTGTTTTTCCTCACTGAACTTTAAGCGGAATTTCAAGTGCCAAGTCTCCAAAGCCAAGTGGGGCTATTAAGAGATAATTACTAATTATGCTAATTTGAGAAGTTGTGCTATTTCTTTCCCTGGTCATTTTATCTGCAGCTCTCCTGAGAGAACAGTCCCCATTCAGTGTTAATAACCTTCCCCTGCTAAAGTGTTTGCTGGAGGACAGTGTGTCCTAAACCTGGGAATATTTTACAGTTAATCGGGATATGTGGCTGTGAATTACAAAGAGAAACTAGATGCACTGATGCTAATGATTCACTTTATTAATGTTCTGGAGGACCAGAAGCTTTTGATTCCTAGGCACACGTACATTGATGCATTGTTTTGTTAGCAATTCTATTCTAAATAGAAACACTCCTTTGTGATCTGAATACAAGTACATCAATAACTCTGCTCAGCAATTATCTCCTGATCCTATAGATTGGTGTGGCATGCAATAACAATTTCAAGCAAAGATCGGATTCCTATTTTCTTCAGGTTCCATTAATAACAGAAGTGTTGCCATTTCATGTGATCATTAAGCTACAAATATCAAGTATTGACAGAGTAGGGAGCACTGTTTCAGTATACATCCATTTCTTGGAGATAAGAATAGAGGGAGTCTGTGCAGTCTTGAACCTAGAGCCACCAGTTCCTGGCTGAATGCTCCAATCACTTTTCTATGGAAAAGATGTGCTTTGACCAACAGCACTAAACCAAACAAGGCCCAAACCCTGATGGATAACCCTGTTTGTAGAGTTCAGGACTGACTGCAATTGTACTCTGCTTCTGCCTTGGTCAGAGAGGCCTAGACTGGAGACCGGAAGCAGTCTCTACCATGTGTCAGCTCCTGTCTTTCTTGACGAAGACACTCTGAAAGCTTCCGGCTTTGATACTTGCTTTTTATTCCTTTCTCAGCCTTCTTCCTGGTTTCCTGCCTTGTTCTGGTTTTTGTCTTTATCCATCCTCATCCTTCCCCCTCCTTTGGGGTGTTTGAGTTTCTGGCTCTTGGCTTCAATCTTGTTTCCAGATTATCTCTCTGGCCGTTTTTAGACGAGCGCGGCGGCGCCCGCGCTTGTTTTCAAAAAAGCCGGCAGCCCATTCCACACGAGACGCTGCCACCGAATACGCGCATGTGTGGCCCGACGCGCATCCATTTCCGGCCGCGTATGACCAGCCTCGATCGCCGACCCGGTCAGATCGCGCCCGGAAATGGATGCGCGTCGGCCGCGCATGCGCGTATTCTGCGGCAGCGTCTCGTGTAGAACGGGCTGCCGGCTTTTTAAAGAAACAAGCGCGGGCGCCGCCGCGCTCGTCTGAAAACGGCCTCAGACTTTAACCTGCTGGCTCCTGCCCTGGCAACGGTCCACTGTCTTACTGATTTTCCTGGTTTACTCAATTCTAGAATCTAGATCAAGCCTCTGGCTTCTGCTTTAGCAGCTGACCCATCTGGCTCTTGACTTGGCCTGATCCATCGCTTCCGATTATGGCTCCACCCTTCTGGACGTTGGCTTGGCTCCAAACCCACCAGCCTTATTTTAGCTGGGTCTTGATAGAAGAAAGAATGGTTTCACTTTTAGTTGGAACATCTAAAATTGTACATGGATAATTAATTTCCATCAATACTCATAATACTGATGCAAAAGCACTCAAACGGACTTGTTCATACTAAAGACTGGGAGAGAGATGTATAAATGTATCTTTGTAAAATACAGGTGGGTTGCCTTTGCATGCCATGTTTTGCACTAAATTAGGGTGTTTTTAAGACAAGCACCTCTCCCCACCCATCAGACATGCTGCAGGGTCACATTGGTAGGGTCACATGCAGCCCTATAACATGCATGATGGGTGGGAGGTGGTTGTCTAGAAACACCCTTAGTTCCAAGCATGTCCGTTTATCTGACCTGCTTTCAGATATCACCACTCCCTGCTTGCTTTCTGGTTATTCCCATTACTACTACTATTTGATCCCCCAAACTACTTTGTCAAACATGTGGAAGATGCTGATTTTTCCAACATAAACCACTGCAGCCTAACACATGAGAACTATCAAGAGAAAAACACCCAAGACATTTCCTCATACAGTATTTTTATGCTTTGTTTGCAGTTTAGTGCATCTGGATAAAGTCTAATTAAGCAAGGTCTCTCTCCCATGCTGCCAAGATGCACATGAAGGCAGTAATAATATATATGTAGAAACAGTAGGTCAGAGAGCTTGTTTCCCCACCTCAGCTAACATTTTCTCTGGGACACAGATGGGAGTCTTTTAAAAAATACTATCAATATATCAATTTTGGCATGAGATAATTAAAACAAACAACCATTTATTTGCAGGACACATGATAAAACCGTACACAGTACACCCTCCATATGCCTCTCCTTGGTCCAGTCTACTCTCTTCCGGCATTATGAATGCTCAGATACCTCAGGTAGCCTAAGCAGCAGCTAGTGAAAGGAGGGAGAACCAGTTCTGAAAAGAATATTTGCAACGAATACTATATTCAATGAATTTGCCCACTTTGCTTTGGATCCAACGAAGCAGGTATGAAATGCTATTAGTGCCTACTTCATTCAAGTATTTAACGTTGGGGGGGGGGGGGGGGGGGGAGAGATCGGTTGGGTTTTCTATCCATTTGGCACACCTGCTATTCGTTTCAGCCCTAGTAAGGACAGGGCAGTTATCTCTTTTCCCAAACACCTCACACCACGCTCGGGAGGCTGGGCTACTTCACGCCCCTGCCTATGGGTTTCAGTCCCTTTTATATCCTCCCTCCTACTCCGTCTCCTTTGAGGTACAGTCCATCCACCTGTTCACCCCTCAACCTCTCCAGGTAGCAGTCATTTATAGACACACCCCTGATAGGCCCCCTTTCTCTTTCCTCACTGACTTGGGTTCCTGGCTTTTATTCTTCCTTGACCCTTCTTCCCCTTTCCTTATTCTTTGGGACCTTAACTTCTTTGTTAAAAAGTTCTCCGATGCTCACACCTCTGAACAGGGCCGGTCTTACTGTGAGGCGGATCAAGGCAGCCACCTTGGGCCCCGCTCCCGGGGGGCTTGCGCTACTTGACCTGCATATGCAGCTCACCACCAGCCTGCCCAAGCTCCTGCCTGGGCGGTGGAGCAGAAGGGGAGGAACTGCCCCTGCTGCCTGTCTGGGTGCCTCACTGCCAGTCTGCCCCTGCCGGCCTCACCATAGTGCCACTTGCCTGCACCACCCGCCTGCTGGTGTAGCCTGTAGCTGAATGTCCTGCTGCTCTGTGTGCCTCCACATGCATGTGCATGCCGGAGCCAGCCATTTCCTGGATCTGGCAAATGTAGTCCCAGCATGCCAGATTCAGGAAATGGTTGGTCCCAGCGTTCTCATGCGAATGGAAGAACACAGCCAGTGGGCAGCATGGGACCTCCAAACCGTAGCGGCGGCACAGTAGACTATGCCGTAGCAGCAGTAAGGGTGCGCGGGTAGGGGGGCCGACCAAAGTGAATGTCTGTGAGCATATAAGCTTGAATGTTTTATTGTATGAATGAGTGTATGTGCATGACTGCGTGTGAGTTGGTTTGAAGGAGTGTGAGTGTGTGCGAGAGTTGGTTTGAAGGAGTGTGTGAGAGTTTAATGTGTGCACGTGTATGTGCTTGAATGAGTGAGTTTATAAGAGGTGAGAGCTTGTAAGAGGTGAGAGAAGGAGTGTGTGTTTCAATGAGTGTGTGTGACTACATGGGAGTTGGTTTGAATGTGTGCATGCATGATAGCTTGAATGAGTGTGAGGTGAGAGCTTGTGTGGGAGAATGAATGTGTGTGAGTGTGAGTGTGAAAGAGAAGCAAGAGCATGTGTGACTAGAGTGTGTGTATAACGGGGGGTGGGCCAGGGGGAAGTGAGCAGAGCTGTAGAAAGTGGGCGTGGCATAGGAAAGTGGGTGGAGCTGAGGGAGCCTCATATTTTGTCTTTGTCCTGGGTCCATTTCTAAGGCCGGCCCTGCTTCTAAAGATCTTGCTCTAACCGCCTCATTTGGCCTCCAACTATGCTCCACTGCCCCTTCTCACAAACATGGCCACTGCCTTGATCTGGTCTTTTCATCCAACTGCTCTCTCTCAGGCCTCTCCACCTCTGTTCTTCCCCTCTCTGAGCATCATCTGCTAACCTTTACACATACCCACCCTCCCGCACAGCCTTGTCCAACCACCACCACCACCTTTAGAAATCTCCAGGATATTGACCCTTGCATCCTCTCCACATCTCCCCTTCATTCTCACTGGAGTCTGTTGATGAGGTACCCTCCTGTTACAACACTGCACTCTCTTCAGCTTTGCATTCTCTTGCCCCACCCCTCCCCTGTCCTACAGGTGTGCCAAACCCCAACCTTGGCTCACCCCCCAAGTTCACTCCCTACGCTCGTGCCTGCTCTGCAGATTGTCTCTGGCTGAAATCCCACTCCCATCCTGACTTCTGGTGCTTCAAATTTATGCTCGCTTCCTTCAACTTAGCTACTGCCCTTGCCAAGTAGGCCTACTACATCAACTTGACCGACTCCTATGCCTCCAACCCCTGCCATCTTTGGCTGCACTCAACTCCTTCCTCAAAATGCCTCCTCCTCCCCAGGCCTTATTATTATTATCATTATTATCATCATCATTTATATAGCGCCAGTCGTGTGACCTGGTGCCGTACAGAACATAGAAATAGACACGGTCCCTGCCTGTGGTTTACAATCTAAAAGACAAGGAGGGGGAGACAGGGAGAGGGGACAGTGGGAGGGACAGGGGAGAAGACAGACAAACATTCAAATGGGTGCGAAGACTCAGGTGCGTGTGCTTGGCTTGGTTACAGTCAGGTTGCAGCAGTCTGCAGAGGCGGGCAGACCATAGGTATATGGCCTTGACTAACTTCTTCTGTGACAAGATTCACAAGATCTGCCTCAAGTTATTCACTAGGCCCCCTCCACATCCCTCCACTCCCAGTAGTGGCTCTTGCCAGCCTCTCTTTCTTCTCTGAAGAAACAGGAGGAAATTGCTCCCCTTCCCAATTCCTCCAAACTCGCCACTTGTTCTTCTGCCCCAATTTCCACCCACCTCCTCAGTTCCATCTCCTCGGCTGCCATCTCCTCCATCCGTCATATCCTCAATCTGGCAGTCACTTTCCACTCCAACCTTTCTTGCTGCCTTCAGACATGCTGTGGTCACACCACTTCTCAAAAAACCCTCACTGGACTCTATTCGCCCTGCCAGTTATCACTATGTTTCCCACCAGCCTCTTGCCTCCAAACTGCTTGAGCATGCCACTCATGTCTGTTACCTTGACCTTGACTCCCTCACAACTCAGACCATTCTTGATGCACTCCAATCTGGCTTCCGTCCTCTACATTCCACGGAGACAGCCCTTGTCAAAGTCTCCAATTAACTTTTCATGGCCAAGCTCAGGGACCATTATTCAATTTTCATCCTCCCCGACTGATTTGCTGCTTTTGACTCTGTTGACCACCATTGTCTCTTCAACATTCTATCTGACTTTGGTTTGGGGGATTCTGTCTTGGGTCTCTTCTTACCTCTCCCACCGCACATTTAGTGTATCCTATGGTGGATCCTCCTCCACTGCTATTCCAGTCTCACAGTTGGTGTCTTCCAGGGTGCAGTCCTAGGCTCTCTTCTCTCTCTACACTTGCTCCCTTGGTGATCTTATCTCCTCACATTGCTTTCAATATCATCTTTATGCTGATGATTCGCAAACCTACCTCTCTGCACCAGAACTCTCCACCAGTAATAGTATCCAGCCCCAAGTCTCAGTTTGCCTGTCTGACATCACTGCCTGGATATCTCACCACCACCTTAACCTTAATATTCCCTGTCTCCCCTCCCCCAGTCTTTAGATTGTAAGCTCTCAGGCAGGACCGTGTCTATCTTATTCTTTGTAAAGCACCAGATACATCGCTGGTGCTATATAAATGCTTATAATAAATAATAATAATATGGCCAAGACAGAAGTTTTCATCTTTCCTCCTAAACCCATTTCTCCCTATCTCCATAGAAAACTCTGTCATCCTTCCTGTCCCCTCAACCCGTAACTTTGGGTCATCTTTGACTGTGCTCACATACAAAACACTGCTAAAATGTGTCACATCTTCCTTTATAACATTACTAAAATCCATACCTTCCTTTCTTCACACAACTAAAACTCTTATCTATGCTCTCATCACCTCCCGCTTCACTATTGAAACCGGATTCTTGCAGGTCTCCCACTGAACCATCTATCTCCTCTTCAGACTATTCAAAAATTCAGTCACAAGACTCATCTGCCTTGCATGTTGTTATGACCATGCAGCCCCCACCCCCTCTGCAAGTCACTACACTGACCCCCCCATCTGCTTCCATACACAGTTCAAGCTTCTTCTACTCATCTATAAGTGTCTTCACTCTGCAGCCCCTCACTACCTCTCCTCCCTCATCTCCTCCTTCACGTGAGCTCTGTTCATCAGGCAAGATGCTCTTATCAGCATCCTTCTTCTCCATTGACAACTCCTGACTCCGTGGCTGTCACCTTGCTGCACCGTACGCCTGGAACATTCTTCTCCAGGCAGTACATCTGGCCCCCTCCCTGTCCACATTCAAGTCCCGCCTAAAGGCCCACCTCTTTGAGGTCACCTTTAAATCATGATCCTTCCCAATCATGATCTTAGTCAGAATAAGTCAATTACTGAATAAACTGCACCCTGTAGTCCACGATTCATCTATTGCCTTGTTTTTAACTGTGCCCATGTCTTCTTTAGATTGTAAACTCCTTGGACCAGAACCATCTTTTATGTTATGTGTATTTTTGTACAGTGCTGTGTACGACTAGTAGCACTTCAGAAATGATTATTAGCAGTAACTGATAAATATTGGGCTCAGTTTTGGACACTGCAATTCAAGATGATGTCAACAAACTGGAGAGGATTTAGTGAAGACAATAAAAGGGTTAAAACACAAATTATTTCCATGTGGGTACTTTTAGATGGACATGGGGCTGGCCACTCCCAGAGCTGCTCCAGGGGCGCACCCCCACGGCCATCCCCACCCGAGTAGAGTTTAAATGGACCTGGCGGGTTTCTTGGCCACAGTCCACCCACACGGTGCCCTTTCCCACAACCTAGAGATGCGGGTGGATCACCTCATGCTCTAGGCTTCCGCTTGGAACTCTATGGTGTTGCCCAAGACAACATTCAGCTGGAAGTGGCGCTGGAGCATGGTCCTGCTGAGCAGACAGACCACAGCTCTGACTTGGGCCTGTGCCCTGGGTTTGGTTGGCCCACTCTGCCGGTGGTGCTCTAGGATGTTCTGGACCACTGCAAGCAGGGCTGGCCTGAAGCAGGTAGCACCTGCTCCGATTCCATATTTGCTGGGCTGGCTGGGGGTAGCCCATATGTCTAAAAGCACCCTTTATGGTAGGGTGGCCAAACCTCTCTTTTAAAAGAGGAAACTTATGAAAAAATACATGTTGCAGGGCTGCATTGGTTCCAGTGCAGTCATGAAAAATGCATTTTTCGTAAGCGGTCTTTTAAAGGAGAGGTATGGTTACCCTATCATACGAAACAGAGGCTGAGGCCCACTATAAGAATACAAGAACTACCGTACCAGATCAGCTCTCTTCTGCATGCAGACCCCCAGTATCCAATCTCACAGTGGTCAGCACAAGACGCTCAGAGGAAGTGTACCTTAAAGAGGGTGTGTACGGCAGGTGTGGGGAACCTGTGGTTGGCCCATGAAGAGATTTTTTTCCAAAAATTGGACCCCTTTCCGATACCTGGATCTGGCCTAGGGATCCAGCCCCTACCTTCAAACACTGAAAGAGTGAGCTCAGGGAAGGGGAGAGGAGGGTATCAATGGCACAGATCAATAATCCGACCTTTCCTGTTCCTTCCCCCATCCTGCAAACATCCCCTGATGCCAACTCTATTTTAGCTCACAGAGCTTGTACTAATTTCAAAGTGGCCCATGGAACAGAAAACATCCCCCCGATATACGGAGTGAGCCATTCCCTATCATTCACAAGTCCCAATCTCCAACACTCAGAGGTTTCATCCCATAATCAACTTGTCTAATAGATAATAACAGACCTATTCATCACAAACTTACCCAGCCCGGTTTTTGAACCCAGCTGTGCAACTGGTTTTCACAATGTCTCATGGTAATACGTTAAACAGATAGTCGTACATTGTGTAACAACAACAATGAAACACATTTCCTTTGGTCTTTGCACTGCTGTTTGTTGATTTCATAAGGGATCCCCCAGTTCTACTACAGCACGACTGCCTTATAACACAGTATTTGGGAACCATGTTCAGGACTATATTATATCTGCATTTCCGTTCCAAGGACAACACACTGAGAAATGACAGTGGGTACATCCCACAAGATGAGCAGGGCAGGCACTTTATGGGAGTCCCTTTGATAGATGCACGGAGGCATATTAGCAGTTAATTAAAAGATCCCAGCCTGTAAAAAAAAGCCATATCAGTGCTGCATTGCCTAAGGAATTATAATGGCCAGGCTCAGTCAGGAAATGGGTTTCAATACAAGCTTTATGTGCATGTCCTTATCAGGGACCAAAGCATTTACACTTGTAGTATAAGTAGCCTACGTTTCCTGACAGAGCCCTGCTATTAACCCTTAGACAATGAGGCACTGATGGGGCTCTCTTGTGGGCTGGGATTGGGATCTTTTGACAAACTGCTAATGTGCCTTCATACATATATCAAAAGGGACTCCTGAGGCCAGGCTTGCTCTGTTCATCTTGTGGAATGCACTCACTTTGAATTTAATTTGAACACAGTGCATATTTGTGACTACAACGAAAAAATGCATTGGGAACTATAGTCACTACTGTGTTGTATCTGAATTTGCACTGATTTACTTATTCATTTAGATTTTAATCCCCCCTATCCGTAAGACTCGGGGTGGCTTACAATTCTTTAATTTATTAATTGTAACAGTAGCAACTAATTAACTCAACTTTTAATCCTCATAACAACCCTCTGAGGTAGGTTAGGCTGAGAGATTTGTGACTGGCCCAAAGTCATCCAGTGAGTTCATGACTAAGGTGAGTCTTGAACTGGGGCCTCCCACTACCATTAGTGAATAGATGGTTGCCCAACAGCTCCAGGGGCATCTGGACCACATTGATTTCCTTGATCCCTCACAGTCTGGCTTTGATCCAGGTTATGGCACCGAGACTGCGCTTGTGGCCTTGGTCAACGATCTCCACTGGGAGTTGGACTGAGGTCAGTCCACGCTGCTGGTTTTGTTAGATCTGTCAGAGGTTTTTGACAGTGTTGACCATTAGACGGTGGTGATCTGCTTGCGGGACTGTGCTGGGGTGGGTGGAACTGTTCTTGAATGATTCCACTCTCTCCTGGCCAGCAGAACTCAGCTTGTCGTACTGGGGGATTCTACATCTTCTCCTGGGAATTTCACTTCTGGAGTTCCGCAGGGATCCTTTCTGTTCTATGTGAACATGCAGCCTTTCGGCAAGATCGTGAAAGAATTTGAAGTTGGGTGCCATCAGTATGCCAATGACACCCAGGTCTATCACTTGTTTTCATCTGACCCAGATCCTGCAGTCTCGGTGCTTACCCAGTGTCTGGCTGCAGTGGGGGATTGGATGAGGGTGAGCCGTCCGTAGCTGAATCCTGGTAAGACAGAGGTGAAGTTGGTGGGAAGGGGCAAGGGAGTGGAGGTCCCCAGGTTCGGGGTCTGGGTGTGCTCCTCGATTCACAGCTCTGCCTGTATGCCCAAGCCTTGTATCTCAGACTCTGTACTGGCAACCGTCATCCATGCATTCATCACGCCGAGACTGGAGTACTACAAGGCACTCTACGTGGGGCTACCCCTGGTGAGGACCCAGAGACTGCAGCTGGTGCAGAATGACAAGGACAGGCTGCCATGAGCACATTACACCGGCGCTTCAGTCACTGCACTGGCTGCCTATAGTCTTCCAGGTCAAATTCAAGGAGTTGGTTATTATCTTTAAAGCCCAGTAGAGCCTGGGCCCTGCGTACCTGCAGGACTGCCTCACTCCTCGGGTCCTGGATTGGCCCCTGAGGTCAGCTGGGGGTGCCTTCCTGGAGGTCCCCCAGATGTCCCAGGGGACAACCTTTGAGAGGGCACACCTTGGCTGTGGAACTCCCTCCTGGCAGAGGTGTGCCTCTCTACAGAGCTTCCCTCCTTCTGCAAATAATGCAAAACCTGTCTGTTTTGCATTTGGTGAGGGAGACAGGTAGCGGGTGGGTGTCTTTCTTTTGGGTGGTGGGGGGGCGGATATTGGGTTATTCTAGTCAGTCTGCTGTGTATTTTAATCGTTTTTATTGTTTTTTCTATATTTTGTATTATATTTTTATTTGTTGTATGCTGTTCTGAGCAGCCATTGGCAGAAAGGGGTAGGTTATAAGCTTTGATTAAACTTAAAACTACCTCCTGATCAAAGCACTGCACTTTTAACTATGGCTGAAACTCTGTCCTCAGTTTTCTTCGGATCTTCCCCAAGGACCAGTGCATTTGGCCTCAGTTTGCCAAGTTCTAAGGAAGGGCCCCGTAACTTTGGAACTACCTTGGGTGAGTGCAGGAAAGGGGGGGGGGGGAAGAGAGAGATAGAGAGAAGAGGACTGCAGGAATGTAGTCCAGCATAAACTAATATTGTCTGGGAACAAGCTGGACTACATTTCTCAGCATGCTTCCCAGATAGCTTCAGGAGCATGCTCAGAAGACAAGCCTCACTCTCTCAGAAGTTAAACGCACAACAGAAGAGTCCAGAGAAAGCAACATGCCCGGCTCCTTGCGGCTTTTGGCGAGTGCCTCCCCTGCCCGTTAATCCTCTTCCCTGCCCCGTTCCCCTGCCGGCCCACCACTGCTTACTTCCCTTACTTGGTCCCCTGCTCCCCACTTCCCTCTGCCCCCCTGCTGGCTGCCCTGCCCCTCCAAATTCCCAAGCATTTGCCAAGGTTCGGAGTGCCGGCCCTCAGAACTGTGGAAAATACTTGTGAATTTTATTATTATTGTTATTATTATGAACAGCACTCCTCTTAACCACTGCACCACACTGGCTACTATTAAAAAGTAGAACTCCCTGCTTACTTTCTCCACACCTTTCATGAACCTCTGCCATGAGCCTACCACCAGTACTGCCTCCTCGCCTATTAGCTTACGTAGTAGCAGCTTGCTTTTCACTAGCAAATTCTCACCCGGGAAGGGGGGGGGGGGGGGGGGGGTCTTTCACGACTACATAGTTCTAATCCAGTAAAGTCCTGAACACCTGGCATCTTTCTGGCATCAATGAAAACTGAAGGCACACAAATGTTCAGCAGCCTTCAATGCCTTCCTGGTCTGTCTCCGTATTCTCTGTTCAGGCAAGTATTGGCATGTGAACCCATTACCACCAGTTACTATTATTTTTACCACAAATTCTTTGTTGCTTATCTGGGAGAACTGGACTAAAAAGACACATTCATAGCTCTCTATTAAATATGCTTCCAACATTGAATAATATGCTTCCAACATATAAAAACTAGGTCTTGCAGAATATTCCCTGTGCACAGCTGGAATAACTGCATTACTACATGTCTTATAAAATTTGCAGCTAATTAAAATGAAGAGCAAAGGCATTTTTAAATGAGTTTTAAACAAATTTAAGCTCTCTCACTGAATTCTTTCCCACAAGTTTATAGTTGGCACAGACACTGGGCTTGCTTGCACAAGATGGCAGTGGTAAAGTCAGTTGCAACTTATCTAGGGGCAAGATAGGACGACAACTACCTCTTTGCCCCCAAGGGGGTTACCACCATATATTTTACCTTAGCATCTTGTGTGAACAAGGCCATATTTTTTAAACCAACTAAAAATAAACCTATTTTGCAATGCTGTTTCTAACAGCAGCAATAACACTGTTGCAGATTCTAGTGTCTGGAATCACCACTGTAGACAACATTGCCATACACTTTTATAAGCACCGAGTGGGTATTTTAAGAGAATTAAATGGATTTATCTGCTTGGCATTATTATACTTGCTACCAATGTCCTTTCTTTTGGTTCTTAGGGATTCTGTAGGGAAAAGCCGGATGTTGCCCATTTGGCACAGCTCTTAGTGAATTAGAATCTTGGGTCCTTGGCTCTGACAAGTCCATGAGCGTGTTCACTTCAGTAGCAAGTAAACAGTAATTGCTACATAAATTATGGGATGTGCGGTGACGGCTGGAGTCTTTCCGAGGGATAAATCTTTTCAGTGCTGCCAGCTGAAAATTGAAACGGTGACTGGAACAGTAGATGGGAAAAGGAAATAAATATTTTATTCATCATTATTCTATTTGTTCTCATGGATGCACAACGTCGTGGTGGCATTTACCTTACCCATGTTGCTTGATGCAGCGTGACCAGGCAGTTTAGGAAGGAAATCATTCTTACTCATTGCCGTTAGCCAATACAACAGAATGCCAATCAGCAATTTGATTGTCCCAGTATTTAGATCGGGGTGGGGAATATTTTCCCTGATGATGGTCACTTTGAAAATTAGTATAAGCTGCGAGAGGCACACAGAAATTGGGAGAGGGGGTGCACTCATGAAAAGGAGGGTCCAGATCATGGATCTGTGCTATAAATAGGTCTTGTGTGCATACACTTACTTCTTCTCACTTATCCTGAGCTCAGTTTTTCATTGCATTGGTGCTGGAACTGGATCCAAGGGCCAGATCCAGGAACTGAAACAGGGCCACATACAGTCTTGCCAGTGGCCACTGTTGGCCACTTGGCCTGAAGTTATGCACCTCAAATTTAGATCAAGCAAATTTATTACAGAGCTCTTCCTGAAACGAGTGAGATTTGGCTTTTTTTTACATGAACCCTCAGTAAAGGGGCTTTGGCCTCAGTCTTGCAAGTGGGGCAACAAGTGTCACTGACAGACAGAGGGGGGCTGTATGATTTTTCAATAGTGCTGGGTGTGGAGAAGTCCACACACATCTTTGTCCTAGAGTGGAGCTAGGACAGGCATAGCGGACTCCAGTTTTCAAGCAGGCTGATTTGGTTTGGTGTGTGACCCCCGGCTGCTGCTCGGTTCAGTAGCCTTCCTTCTCTCCTCCAGTTTCCCTACCAAGAGCAAACCTAAGGGTGGGCCAGCAGAACTCTACTCATGGAGGTATCTGGATCAGATGCCACTCTGCTAGCTGCTGCGCACACACTGGCAGAAGGCCACATACACAGCAGCACCCCGGCCTTGGAGCCTCAGCACAGAGAGCTTCACAAAGAGCTGTGGGAGGTTGAGAATCTACTCCTGAACCCCTGGGACTGTTGAGCACTCCCTCTGCTCCGCCACTAATTCCATACGACCTCACGGCTAGGCTACTGCCATGCACAGTAGAACGTGGGGCTGCCCTTGATGACTGTTTGGAAATTGCAGTTGGTGCAACACATTAGCCCATCTTCCACTGGGGGCAGGTCACGGGGAGCACATCACACCTGTCCTCCAGCACCTGCACTGGCTACCAATAGCTTTCTAGGCAAGATTCAAGGTATCTGGAAGACCACCTCCATCCTCCTGTTACGTTGAGACCTCTGAGGTCAGCTGAGAGTGCCCTCTTCCAGGTACCATCTGCCCGTGAGATTTTATAGCTAGGGCACGCAGAGAAACTGCCCCATGATTATGAAACTTGCTCCACTTGGAGGGTCATTTAAGCCCAAGCCTGTTCATCTTCTAGAAACATTCTAAGGCCTTTCTATTTAATCAGGTGTTTGGCAGGCAGGGATAAGGTTGGGAGGTTTGGGGGGGACGGTTAAGGGATTTTAAATGTTTTTATTGATTGTAAACCACCCCGAGCCTTGATGGGAAGGGCAGCATATAAAATTTAAATAAGTAGTGATTGCTTTCCTCCCATCGCCAATCATATTCAGGGTCAGGGTGTAATAGAGCCCTATCCTGAAATGCAAGGTTATTAGTATTATTTAGATAGTACCAACAATGCGATGTGCCTGGCACTGAACAGTTGTGATCAGGGACAGGTCCCTGCCCTGAGAGGCTTACAATCCAGGATGGAAAAGGAAGAGGAAATAAGTGGGAGGGGTACACAGAGAAACATGCTTGACCATGGCCCAGTGAGTGCACAGCTATGCCAGGATTTGAACCTTGGTCTCCTTGATCCAAGTCCAGCACCTTATCAACTAGTCTACTCCCCAGCTGAACCTATCCTCCTTCCCTCTACTCTTCTTAGAGCACTAACCTTACCCTAGAGTACTATGTCCAGCTCAGGGCATGAAATTTGCAGGTGCCTGGGAGCCATTGGCACCCAGAAAACCAAGGCTGGTGACTGGTTCAGGGGTGTAGTGGGGCAAAAAAAGTTTAAATATCAGGATAAAGTCTGGCAACTGAATTTTATTTTATTTTTTGCTCCTAGAGTTCAATCTGAAATTTTATGCCCTGGTCCAGCTCATCACAGGATTTATACCCGTATCCTGAAATTGATTCTAAACCCATTAACTTCAACAGAAGGAGGGCGCCTGCATAGCTGCAGGCTCGGATGCTGGCCTAGTGTATAGAGCTCTGAGGAGAGCTTCCATGCTCTCCTAAAAATCCTGAAACCACTCCCTCCACAGACTGAGCCAGGACAATGAAAACAAACCATCTTCATGAAGAATGCGAGGTATAAAGAGATTAATTGGAGGGCTGCCTTCCCATTTAGACTTTTCTGTTAAGGTTATAAATGGTTTGAGAACAAGAGCAAAAGACTTAACTTGAAATTGCTAATTAATCCATCAGTTATCATAACTGCATAATGAAATAAAGTGCAAGTTTTAAAAACCAAACACACCAACAAAACACAAGGCAAAAGGACTGGAGGCACAAGGGTACTAATTCTAAAAGGGAAAGGTTATCACTTGTGCACTAAGAAGTACTGCTGCTTGATGGTAAGTAACTCAAAATTTATGAGCCGAATTCAACCCTCAGAATTTGTCCCAATGTAGGTTATTAAAAAAGGATCAGTTCCTATTGAAGTCAATGGCAAAACTTTAATTGAGTTCAGTCGGATCATCCCCGGAATGTGTGTTTAGGTTAATATTCACATTACTGGAGTACATGTTGGCGTATACATTAATATGGATATTACTAGAGTCTCTCTCTGTAAGTACATCAGCTGAGATTAAATATCAGTGCACATACACAAGCTCAGAAGCTTTGTTGTTAACAAAACAGAGTAAAAATATTAGCATTTTTCACAGGGTTATTTCTTTCCAGTCAAGTACTGTGTTGTTGTCGATATTTAGCAACAAGGCATTTCGCAGATGAGGTCTCTAGTTGGAGAGCTTCTTGTGTATTCCCCCCCAATGTATTTTTAAATCTATTCTTGTTCGGATTCCAAGTTCTGATGATATACTCTAGAAATGAAATACAGTAAAAACCTCTTGTATGAGCACCCTGGAGGTGTGTTTTTTGTCTGGATTAGAGAGGAACATGGATAAAAAAGGTTCTACATTAACAGCAATACATGGGGTGAAATCCGCTGCCATTAAAGTGAATGGCAAACTTTCCATTTACTTTAGTAGTGAAAGGCTAGTATGGTGCCCATGGTGTACGAGAGTTGCAGGAGATATAAAACATGATCCAAGGTCTCTGTGGGTGATTTCAGACGTTACGTTGTCTGAAATCACCAGTCAGCCATGGGGGGGGGGGGGCGAATGGAGGTGAATGCCTGTTTGCTTGCATCCAGATGTTCACCTCAGTCAACCACCCCCCGCGGTGAACCTAACCACACTTTGTTCTCCCGCACCATGGCGACGAACCAAGCGTGGTTAGGGGGAATCCAGAACGTGGTGAAAGAAAAGTAACATCTGTTACCTTACCTTCACTGCGTTCCGGAGTCCTGGCGGTGGGTTGCCCAACAGACGTGACGGGCGGCAGTATTGATCCTGGGCCGTGGTTCGGCGGTCCCCACGGCCGGGGGCAAAGGGGCGAGCGTCTGTTGGCACGTCCCTTCACCCCTGCCCGTGGTCCGAACCACCCCACCGCCAAGGGTCAATGCTGCCGCTGTCACGTCTGAAATCACCCAGTGTGTATGCACAGCTGGAGTCCACCATTGCCTAACAGCACCATCGCCTGGTAGAAGGAGAGGTTGGGCTGTGGTGGCAGGCATAGGTGGTGGTGGGCTTCGACTGTGCCATCATGTGTGCATGTATACCATGTGTACAGGGTAGGTTTGGTCCTTGAACTGGGGACTTTGTCTGGAATAAGGGAAAGATCTGGATTAGAGAGGGCCAGATAAGGGGTTTCTAGGATAACATGATTTCTTGTTGGTGCAATTCGGACTTTCATTTCCCTTCAGAAACTCTAATAATCCCTTGTTTAAAAAGTCAATTCCTGTGACCTCAACTGATATAACGAGGGATGGACCTTTTTACTTGCCAAGGGCCCTTTGAAAATTAATGTACGCTTTGAGGGCTGCATAGATGCTGTGGGCTGGAGGTGTTTAAGGGGTGTGGCTCCAGAAGAAGGTCCAGATCATGGATCTGTGTCGTAGAGCTGTCTCCCATGATCCTTGTGTGCATGCTTTTATCTCGGCTTCCTTTCCCTGAGCTCAGTCTTTCAGTGCTTTTGGGGGGTGGGGTGGAGGAGATAGAATTTAGAACTAGAGCCCAGATCCAGGAACTGGGAAGAGAACACATAAAATCTAACTGTGGGCAGCATTTGATCCTGGGCTTGAGGTTCCCCACCCTGAGGAGGGACACAAATACCAATCGTCATTTATCACAAACTGTTGACCGGTGCGTATAAAACTTCTACTTAAGGGCTTGATTCTAACTTTCATTTATAGGTTAATGAAGATGTTCCTAAACTTTGGGTCTTGACACCAAGCAGGTTCATATACTTTGCAGGTCTTTGTTGCTGTCCCCGGTGGAGAGATTATACTTAAATCTCAAAATGGGATCACACAGACAAAATGTTTGGGTACCACCATGTAACAGGAGTTTTGTCACTAGGGATGTGCGAACAGAACCGAGCTTGGAAATTCGGTTTGAAAATAGAGTTCAGTTCGGTCGACTGAACTATTCGAGTTCGGTCGAATTCCGAACTGAGTTCGTACATTCAAAACCAGATTTTTTGGCCTTCCAAACTGGTTCGGATTCAACCAAGCAGCTCGGTCAAATTCGAGTACAGTTCGGTCGACCGAATTATTAGAGTTCGGTCCGAACTCGGAACTTCCGAAACGCGTTCGCACATCCCTATTTGTCAATAGGTGATAACAGAAGTGACAGCGCTGCTGTGGTAACCTGGCCTGGGAAGGGGAGTCATGGTGGACACAGTCTGGACCAGGGCCGGTCACAGAACAAACGTTCTTGTGGCTGGGCTGCCTGGGTGGATGGGGCACTGGGGAGACACACAAATAGGCAGCTGCCTCTCCCTCCGCTATGATGGGCCACCATGGCAGACCCAATCTTGGTCAGGTAATGACTAGCCATAACAAACGTTGTAGCCCACTTTGGCCTGATTTAGGCAAACAGTAGCCCGGGCTGTAATCCTGGCTTGCAGCCTTTGAGCTCACCGCTAACATGCCTGGGACCAATCCTAGGTGAATATCTGGCAGGGCACTAACGTGCCGGTGGCTCACGGTTCAAGCAGGCCTCCATGGGCCGAAGTGGGTCACATTTGTTAATACCCACAGACTTCAAGATTGGGCTCTTATTCTGTTCATCTCAATGCTACTACCCAGGTTTTAAAATAGAATGAATGTCCAGATCTGACCGGCTTTCAGTTTTGCATTTTTTTCCCCTATGCAGACCGTGGGTGTGTTTTTAAACAAGACACCTCCATGCATGGCCTCCCACTGTCCACACATCTAACCACTCATTTGAAGTCAGTGTGTGGGGACAGCTTGATCCCGTGACCCACACAAAGGCCACTCATGACCACGCACGGAGCACTCCTGAAAAATCTGAGTGCCCCATGCGGGCCAGGGTGTCCGCCTCTGTAAATAAGCCAGCCATGCCAGGAGCTGCCTGTGTGAAGTCCTCCGCATGCACTTTATTTATTTTATTTAATCAGTTTATATCCCATCCCTCCTGAAAACAGCTCGTGGTGGCTAATAATTTCAAAAACATAAAAATACAATCAGAAAAAATATTTTTAAAACACTCATAACATTACAACAATTAAAACACGGCTAGGGTAACATTAAAACAATAAATGCAATAAATAAGGGTGGAGGGAGATAAAAACCTCTAATCCAACCTTCCCCCCTGCCCAAAGGCCTGGACGAACAGCCAGGTCTTGCAAATTCGCTGGAATGTTAAAAGGCTTGGGGCCAGGTGAGTTTCCTCCAGGAGGGAATTCCAAAGGCGCTGCCCGGCCACCGAGAATGCCCTCTCCATTGTGGCCCCCTGCTTAACACAGGGGACCTCCAAGGTGGCACCCCCAGAAGACCCAAGGAGCCACTCTGGGGCATGGAGGGCGAGGCAGTCCCTGAGGTACAAGGGGCCCAGACTGTGAAGGGCCTTATAGATCAACACCAAAACCTTGAACCTGGCTCGGCACGCAATTGGCAGCCAGTGCAGAGTCCGGAGCACAGGTGTTATGTGCTCCCGGCGGCCCATCCCCGACAGGAGCCAGGCCGCTGCATTCTGCACTAGCTGCAGCCTCCAAACCAGGAACGCGGGCAGCCCCACGTAGAGCACATTGCAGTAGTCTAGCCTCAAGCTGACGAAGGCATGGATGAGGGAGGCCAGGTCCAGGCCAGAGATATATGGACGCAGCCTCCACACCAGATATAACTGGCAGAAAGCGGCCATCACCACTACCTCCACCTGTCGCTCCAGGCGGAGATCTGCGTCCAATATCACCCCCAGACTCCGAACCTGCTGAGCTATAGGAGGGCGAACGCCCCCAATCAGGGGGCTGACACCTCCCTCACTCTCCCCACCAGCATCACCTCCGTCTTATCGGGGCTGAGCTTCAGTCTGCTCTGCCACATCCATTCTGCCATGGCCTCCAGACACTGGGATAGCAAAGAGACAGCAGGGTCTGGGTCAGCTGAAAAAGAGAGGTACAACTGAGTATCATCAGCATATTGGTGACATCGCACCCCGAACCCTATCACGACCTCCCCCAAGGGCTGCATATATACATTAAATAACATATGAGACAGAATGGAACCCTGTGGAACGCCACAGGATAAAGCGCGGGGATAAGATGTTTCAGCTCCCAACACTACCCGCTGGCTTCTCCCCGAGAGGAATGAGCAGAACTATTCAAGAACAGTCCCGTCCAGACCCCCCAGGTCACGCAGCCATCTCAACAGCAGCCCATGGTCCACGGTGTCAAAGAACGGCCGAGAGATCTAACAGGATGAGAAATGTTGAACATCCTGCATCCATCTCCCAACGGAGATCGTCGACCATGGCCACCAGCGCAATCTCAGTGCCATAGCCGGGGCAGAACTCAGATTGAAAAGGGTCCAGGAAATCAATGCTATCTAGATGCGCCTGGAGCTCAATCGCCACCGCCCGCTCAATAACCTTCCCTAAAAAGGGACGGTTAGAGACAGGTCGGTAGCTGGCGAGTGCGCCCACATCCAATGGTGGTTTCTTCAGCAGAGGGCGCACCACAGCCTCCTTGAGGCTGGGCGACAGCCTCCCCTGCTGCAAGGACGCATTGACCACCCTCGCCAGCACCGTCTCCAACGTTTCCCTGGAGGTTTTCACCAACCAGGACGGGCACGGATCAAGTTCACAACTGGTGGCTCCCACTTGGCGTGTGGGGGCACCCCACTGCAGCCCCTCAAGCCTTGCTTATTTAAAAACACCCTATGTTGTTACACATGTATCATCAAGTTATAGTAGCTGTTTATCATAAGCTACAATACATATAACATGCATAATGCAGAGCCCTATCAAACAGGTAACAAGTGTAGAAATATAACATTC
>QEPC01013748.1:5601827-5643789 GCA_003113815.1 Sphenodon punctatus
CCCCCCCCCCCCCCCATTTTTTAGGCAACTAAAATGCAGTAAAACCCGATCCCTTTAAAAATCACTGCTTCATACTGTTAATGCTATTTTCCTTTGTATTGCTTAGGTAGCATTTACTAGCATGCTTCATTGTTTACCCTAAGAGACATTTTTACACTCAGACACAGACTTATTCTAGATTTAAAATGGTTAAAAGCAAACAAATGTAAAAACATAATGAAATCACCTTGAAATCGGCTTACATTCTCACTTTTTTATTATTATAAGCAAACCTCCATCATAAAAAATAATCCACAAAATTTCCTAGAGATTATTCTGTCAAATCCCATGTCCATCAAATTCTAAAACATACTCCACCTGCTAGAGAAACTATCACAATAATTGTCTGGGCTTTCATCTGATGAATATGCATTAAAGCAGCCGAAACAGAATTATAACTTAATCTACATTATTGGAGAAAGTTTCTGAAGCAAGCTGTTGCAGGGAAATTTATGTAATATGCTAGTCACTATTATTCAGCATGGCGGAAAAGCGATCTCTTCCTAGATTCAGACTGGAAACCATCATATTGTTAATCTTACAGTATGGGTTGTTTTTTTTTGTTTACAGATTTTTTTTCCTCCTGAATGACGCTGTGCTTACCAAATTTTGTGTCTAGCTGTATATAGTACAGTCTGTGACCTGTATTTACATGAACACATAAAATGTACAATGGGGATTACTGAAAAGCCTCTTTTTAACCTCATACCTTGCAGTGAATCAGCGTAATCTGTACTACAACACAGCATACTAAAGAAAAGGGAGCCAACTGAATGATCTTCACCCTACTGTTTGTAAATATATCAGTGGGCAAAGAGGTTTGTAGATCTGTATGCAACACTCCTGTAATTGCATAGGCAGTATTATTAACATGACATGGACAACATAAGCAAGATGATTTAAAGTCAACATTGACAAACCATCCTTGGTTCATCCTTTTGCATACAAGCTACATAGCACATAGTAGTAGTCTCATGAAGTGTCTGTCTAAATACAACAGGACTTATTAAACAATTCAGTTTAGATATTATTCATAGAAAGGGTGTCGATTCGAAAATGCACTTAAGCGTGTGCTTAACTTTAATCTTATGATAAGGACTCATTGGCTTCAATGAGATTTAAGCACATGTTTTGCTGATTAGGGATGGAGCAGTTAAACACACATGCACTGACTTTAATTGGATGTGAGGGAAGGAGAAGAAGAAGGAGGAGGAGGCTGTTTTAGGTCATTTTATGAATCAGGGTCATGATGACTTGGAAGGACACACATGAGCCCAGCAGGTGAAATCTTAACTCTCCTGAATTCTGTAGCAGAACAGACACAGATTTACAACTGGGGCAGGATTTCATCCAAGATTCCCGCCCTGGAAGTGTTCTAGCCTAAATGAAAGCTTGATCCTAAAAATTCTCATTCCGTTCTGCCTTCAACTTCAAGGACAAGCTTTAGGCACATGAAAAAGCGAGTTTTAAAGTGCGGGATTGGCCTTTCAGACAGGTAAAAGCAGCAGGGAATGACAGGAGTATTTTTGTGGGGTGCGGTTGAAGACAGAGACAATTATATTGTGCAAATTATACATGCATGGGGGAATGGGTGGGCGTGGGGTTACATTACAAAGACTTTAATAGCTACATATTGTGACAATTGGGGCTTCTTTGGAGCCATTGCAGCTATCTGTGCGTATCTTTTTCAGGCACTAATACGATAGCTTCAGACAGGTTCTGCTGTGCCAGACATATATACACCTAAGCATTTCACAAATACTTAAGGAGTTTTATGTCTAAGGAAATGAAGCAAATCAATTTGTTGGTAGTATGTGATTTTTCATTACAGTGCAAAGCAACTAGTATGTCTGATCAACTAAGGAACCACAGTATTATTTCAAAATAATAGCTGCCCTTCTTTTGTCTGCTGTCAGAATGAAAATCAGCATCAGAGATTAGTAACCTCTTTCGCTTTTCTTGTACCTCAAAGATACCCAAACTAATTCTATCCCGGGTGCAATTAAAAACTGCTGCTGGTCTGAATTTTCTGCTCCTAACTCGCAGAGCAAATTTGTATGGCTAAGAAACTAGTTTAGCTTCAGTGAAGCCTAGGTGAAACTCTCTCAAAACAGGAACAACTCACAGGCCTTTTCAAGGTATGACTTCATACAGAACGAATTACAGATCAAAGTAATTATTGGTAAAACTAGGGGTTACGATGTAGATTGTTTATTAAAATATGGTGGCATAATTTAGATCAAATTCAAAGATTGCTCCACCTTTTAAACAACCTTATCTTTCTATTTACATTTCTTTTAAACAAGAGGGGCCCTTTTTAAAAGGACCACGGAGGTGCTACGGTCCATGGGGGATGGGTGGAGGCGACGGCAGGAGAGCAATACGGCATGTAGACGCACACACACCTCCTCCACCGATCTCCACACATGGAGGCACCTCCGTTATTCTTCCAATGCCTCCTTATGTGGGCCATGGGTGAAGCGCGGGAGCGCGCATGCATCCCCGCTTGCTGTCAGACCGACGCCCACCTCTTGCCCACCCAGTTGCCCACATGGGCGAGGGGTGTGTATGCGTCTCATGCAAAAAGGGCCTAAATATCTGTAATCGACCAGGGTGTATCCAGTTGAGTATATTGCAGAAAGATATTTAACTCATCCCAATGCCAGTATTACAGCGCCAATATTTTATGAAAGGGCTGGTGCAAATAGTTTCCTGCTTAGTTTCCCATAAACATCCTACCAGATATGTAGAACCGTAGCTTATATAAGCCAATTTTCTTCTGACATAAATCAACATAGCTTTCATGAAGTCAAAAGGGAGTTAAGCCACTTTTACAAAATTATATCATGGGGTGAAAGATCTGGCCCTCTGCTTTTAAGAAAATACACTCTTTTAGAAGCACTACTAAGGAAGGAAGGAATTTTGCTCTTGAACAGGTTCACGCCCTGTTCATGAGAACTATACTGAGAATTTCTATGCTATAGCAATATAGCACAAGTTGGAACCACACTGTCATTTGAAGTCAATGAGCGAATCAGGGCTGTCCTGACACAGGGAAACGTTCTAAGAGAGAAATAAATTCCTAACGCTTGACATTACAATCATCTCCAAAAGCAAGTGGATTATTGGGCTGGTCCTAGATCTAATGGCACCCCAAGCAAAGGGCGTCTTTAAACCCCACCCCATTTGTTCAATGTTTGAATACCTTATTGTTGAGTAGATAGCCTATGACCGGTGCGCCCCGAGCCCCGGTGCTCCATGCAGTCTCCTGGCCCTAAATCCAGCCCTCAGGGATCCATGTTCACTGCGCTTTCCCCATTGATGGCAATGAGGGAAAACACAGTGAGCATGGGTCCCTGGAAGTAGGATAGAAACATCAGAATGGAACTGGATGCTATGAACTCCCGAGTTCTAATCCTGCACTAGGACTCAAGACTCCCCAATCAGCAATTTTTCCTCACAGCTATAGTGTGAGGATTAGGTCAATCGTTTCTGTGTAAGCACATACTTCGGGCAGGAAAAACAGAAGTACGAGATATCATTTCATATACTTATTTATATTTGCCACTGGCAAGCCAAAACTCTCTGCCAGAGATGAGCTAACATGGACAAACTAATCCCCTCTTTTCAGTTTTGAGGAGAAATTTTCCGAAGATCCCACCAGGGTGAAAACAGACATAACCCTAATTCTGCTTTAATTTTTTTGTCTTCATGTTGCAGGGCTGTATTGGTGCCCTATGCAGCCCTGCAACATGCATAGGAAATGTTAAAGCGGTGTTAAAGTGGAGTTAGCGTTATGTCTGTTTTCATGTCAGAGATTTTCAGCATATTGCTATTTTAATTTGTTTAATTCTGACCCTGTTTGTTCATAGCAGAGCGAGCCTCTCTCTAATGATCCTGCACTTTCTAGCATGCTTCCGTTAAGGTTCCATGAAAGCAATTGCTGCTCTCATTATATTCCTTGCAAACCTCGAGATGTACACTGAGCAGCAAAGGGTCATGCTTTCCATTTCACATTGTGCTCAAAGAAGGTGAGCACCTTAACATCCCCATCTGCTTCTGATAACTAGTGCTGAAACACTAAAATGTGGAGGATCTATTTCCTGATTGGTTTGTATCCATTTTATTCTCACTGATATTTTGTGCTTAGATCTTAAAAATTCTCCATTTTTTCAGTCTCTGAATATATATGGGAAAGGTCTTTGTTTATGGCATGCAGGACACAAGTTCACTGAAAGAAGCCTTGCTCTTTGCCTGCGTAAAGAAAATGAGTTTGTATTTGAATACAGTCTCTCTCCCCCTGCCCCCCTTCCAGCATACATTTGAATTCCCTGGGAACTATAGTGTGGGGAGATTTTATAAATCATATCATTCATTTGCCACTGAAAAATTGCCATGATTTCAAAACTCCAGATTGAAAAAGAAAATATATTTTCTTTTACAATCTGGAGTTTCAAACTTATGTCAATATTGGACTCATCATCCACATCATTTTAGTCACCTTTCACCTGACTTACACTCAGGTTCCCTTTACTGATTCCTCTGTGGTGTGCACACAACAGAGCTTTCAGCCTATAGCCATGAACACAGTCACATACAAATAATATTAATATAATATATTAATATAATATATATTAAGCGACTGTGTTCATGGCCACAGGCGGAATACACGAAGTATCTGTTGTGCACATAGCAATCAGCAAAAGAAACCTTTGTGTACGTCAGGCGAGAGGGGACTAAAATGATGTGGATGATGAGGAGTCAAATATTGCCACGATTGCAAAACTCCAGATTGTAAAAGCAAACATCAGATGCTTTAGCATAAACAAATGGTACAACACAGAGATTAATAAATATGTCTGTGTAGCAGTATGCAGCTGGAGGAGATCTTCCGTTGCTGACATTAGGGACTACTTTCGGATTACACTGTTCTTTTTAAACTTAAGAATATAAACAGAGAGAGGTGAGGTTCAATTTTATTATTGTCTGCACTGCTTAACAATGAAGACAATAGAGACCACTGTGATTTCCCTCCTGTGTTACCATCGTATCAAATTAAACACCCAAATCACTGTTAATGATTGGCAAGCAGGGAGGTGGCTGCAGCACGGGGATCTGCTAATGACAGTTAATTTATATAAACGGCTCAAGAATCTATACCTACCTGGCTCTGGCATGTTATGGCAGGAACCAGTGTGTGGATGTAATGGAAAATGCACTAATCCTTTCTTTCCCTTTAAAGTGGGAGTTTGTCATAGAGTCAGCTGGAACACAAAAAGGGATGAAACCAAACCTTCCTTTGGACATTAATACTAAATAGGTTAATTCCTTGGTTTGCAATAAGAAAGTTTGTTAGGTATTTGGCAGAGATGGGGGAGAGGGGCAGCTAAAATAAAATCAAATGTGCTCTTTTCAGAGACAGTTGACAACGATGCATTTTTAAACACATTCCTTTCATTCATGTCTGTCTCTGTTTTTGCTAATTGCTATCCATGTGTGATTTTCTAGTTTTTACATTTCTAATCTATTTCAAAATATATCTTATTTGCAAATATGCCTAATCTGTATGTGGTGAGTTTACGGGTTATATTTATGCATTTTATAATTGTGTATGTTTATATGTAAAATTCTCAGTTACAGCAAAATGTGAAGAGACCACTTTTCAATAAGATCTTTTAGTCTCTGCTGCATTTATGAGCAATGGCTTAGTTTAATCTGGGGTTTATGATCCCCCATTCATTTATTCTAGCTAGGCAACTACAGTTAATAAAGTCCATTTTTATTAGCATGCAGTGACCACAATTCTGTTGCCTTATCTCATGATGAGCAGTAGCTTACTCTGCAAGTAATCTTAATGAGACCTCTATCACGGCAAGATACTATTCGGTGCAAGGCAGTATTCAGCTCCCTTCAAGGGTTAAATATTAGTATGGAGCTAGTATTTCTCTAGTATCCCAGGAGAGAAAAATACAACTTTAAAAACTAAAACAGGCATTTTGCAACTTCCAACAAGCAGCCAATTATGCATAATTACTTTTGTACAAATCTCTTACCACACAAACAGGCTATCAAGTCTGAAGTCTATCACATTGCACTTTTTTCCTCGCACACCTCCAAGCAGCTTTGACAATTCATGCTGGCGATTCATTAGCAGTCAGGGAGAGGTGAGTGCATTAATAATTTTGAACACTTTTCTCTCGGAGGACACAGATTATCTAAAGATGATAAAAAGCACAGAGTCCGGCAGATTTCAGACTGAAATTTAGTTGTGCACATCTGTGCAACCCTGTATAAAACAACCCCAAATTCTGCTTTCCTTTTGGGCCTTTCTTTCCCTTAGTAATGGTAATTGGAGTGTATACAAAAAGCTCCACGCTGACTAGTACTGCTTTAGGATCCCTTCTTGAGTCCTATTGGCACAGTTGCACAAAGACTATTTTAGGTTGCAGAATTGAGCCACTGAGCTGCGATATGCAGATTAAAGACAGTAGTGTCCTTGACAATAGTTTCATAGAACCCGTTTTCTTTAGCTTAATTAGGGAGGCACTTTCTTTCCTCAGTTCCCTCCTTTTAAAAAAGGATATTTGTAGTTATTTTACTGCTGCCAATTAAAATCAATTCTTACTTCTTCCAAGGTAGCAAAATAAACCAACAGGGTTTTTTAAAGTTCATTTCCACATACAACGTGTAGAGGAAGCTTTGAAAAATAGGAGTGTACGAGGGGGAAATAGCGTTACTTTTGCTGTCCTTTGGAGTCTTTTCAGCTGCATCAGCAACACAGAACTGCTGTGCTGGATCAGACCAGTGGTTTATTTTGAGCAGTACCATGCCACTGATCACCCCCAAGCTGATTTGCAGAGTAGCATGCAAGAAACCCCTGTAATGGTTTGCTATGAACACACTCATTTCAGAAAGATTCTACCTCAAATCAGTGAGTGACTGAAGCCCTAAAATATGGAGGATTATATTTCCATTCAAGAAAAATCTATTTAAATGTGTTTGTTATCCATGTAAAATATCTAATTTTTAAAATCCTATTAAGCATTTGACTCCAGTAATATCTTGTTGCAATGAGTTCCGCAAGTTAAATTATGAGTTGTGATTAAAATGATTGCCCTTTATCAGCTTTACATTTGTTGTCTTTCATTTTCACTGAACTACCCTCTCCCCCCTCCCCTCCCCCATTTTTTGTGTTATTTGAAAAGAGGATCACCAGAGTTATCTTCTCTACCACCATTCCTTGTTTACCATATTTATCCACAATGTAGCACTTCAGGTTTCCTCTCTCTCTCTCAACTCTAAGCAGCCCCATCTTTTCAAATTGCCTTAATGCAAAAGCCGCTCCACGTCCCTAATCATTTTGGTCACACCTCTCTAGCTCCTGCTCTATCTTTTTGAGACAGGGTTACTAGAATTAAATACAGATGAGGACGTAACACAGGCTTATCTAATGGCTCTATAATATTTTCCATTTTATTTCCTATTTGGTTCTTTATACATCCTAACACTTCACTTGCTTTTCTGAACACGGCTACACATTTAGCATAGGTTTTCATTGAGCTATCCTTAATGACTCTCGTCTTTGTCCCGAGTAGCTACAGCTGATTTAGAATGCAAAAAATGTATCTGTGCAACTCAAATAAATGGTAATTATTTTCTTTTCATTGCATTTTTTTTTTGAAAGAATAAAATCACCTTGCAGATACGGGATATTAAAACTATAATCTACCAACTGAGATATTATTTGGTTACTTTACAAATTACCAGAATGCACTTCCTATTCTATATGGATAAGCTTCTTCTAGAAATTAAGTGCTCTCTTACCACAATTACAATGATCAAATGCTATTTTTTTTAAAAACAAACGTACACACACACACAACCCAAACCCCCAAAATCTGCTAGGTTGCCTGAATTTTAAACAGCACAGCAAACAAGGAAAGGAGAGAAGAAATATAACAGAAATGCAAGCACTTTATGTACTACTAGAACTTATGTAGTTTACAGGGAAATCAGACAGTTTTACATAGGAAAACGTCATGGGTCCCTTTTAGAATGATGTATCTTCTGATGCATATCAGTCCTTTTGTCTGGATAACTGATAGTTTACAAGAAAAAACTGTAAACTGCCTAGCAAGGTGCAGAGATAGTTGGCAATAGATGTAGGGATCAATTTAGGTTCCTTACTAACTCGCAAAACCTAGACCACGTTGGACAGGAGGTTTTCCAAGTAGTGCAATTAGCAGATATTAGATACTGTAAGTTTTGTTTTTGCTTCTACCTTATCTCATGTACAGAGTTGGATGGAAGCAAAGCTATGAAAACAGTTTGTACAGACCTTTAGTGGCTTTGATATTAGGCAATTTCAGGTGACCTTTAATTTTTAGTTTAGCATTTTCCATTTCTATCCGTATCGGTTTGGAAAGGATGTCATTAAAGTGAATTATAAACTCCATTAATCTCGATTAACAAACTGGTGTGTTCGTGTGCACGCCTGCACGCGCACACACACACACGCCTGCCTGCTGGTTGTATGGGAGAATTCACCTGATCAAAGAGAGAGAAAATATATTAGAGGATGCAGTCATTATCTTTATTTTGATTTTGAATGACCACTGCGTGAAGAAAGAAAAAGGCTAAATGCAATTTCTAGTCTAAAAAGCGAATCTAGGCGATATTTGCAGTCTGCAGGTCAGGGATTTATCTCCTTACATAAATACATTAGTCCAAATATTTTGCTCACAAGGCAAAATGAATTGTTTTATGTCCCTCACTTTAGGTGTTGCTGCAAAGAGGAGACATCTCTGCTCTACCACAGGCCTCCACTATTTAGATACGGAGTCCTGAATTCCATATTTATATTCTAAATTTAAGTGCAGCCATCGTAGCTAATGCCCTTGATGCAATCTCAAATTGCTGTCATTACATAGATCACTAGAAATCGGAGGTAATAGTAAAACAAAAAGAAAGAAAGAAAGAAAGAAAGAAAAGTTCATCAAAATTAGATGGATAAAGGTTTAATCAGTTTAATTTTATTGCCAAATCCATTCCTTCCTCTTGAGCTGTCAGCAGAGGAGATAAGCGAGGCATATCTTCAAGCACGACAACTTGTCGTGGAGAAAGAGTTGTGTCCCTGAACCCAGCCAATATGAAACATGCTCATTTATTACTTTGGCACTGCAGGGTGATGAAGAACCAGGCTGGCTTCTGGAGACCCCGGCTGGATTCTGGAGACCCAGCCTTAGCCCAATCTTTCTATTTCATTAATTTTTTAATGACATTTCACTTCCAAATAACCCCCCTCCCTCCCTTTATGCCCAGTACCCTGCATTTATTTGGTCCACTTTGCTAACTTATTTCTTGGTCTCAGTTTCGGTGGCAAAGGATGCTTCTTTTATGGCAACATCTGACTTTATATTTATTTGCTGGACTTCAATTTGCTGGAATTAAGTTTAACGGGTGGCTCATAAGAAGCCACCCTGATTAGGTTTTAATTGCTATTGTCTACCAACAAATAAAGGTGGTGGCAAATTCCAGCTGCCAACTCCATTCTAAGCTTTCGAGTGTGTATTTCAATCAAGTTTAGGAAAGTTTCTGCACTTTTGCATTATCAGCCTATTGCAACTTTGCATTCGAAGTCTATTTTGGACTGTGAACAAACTTTCCCTTAAATCTCTTCCTCTTTTCTTTTGCAATTCTACACAGCATTTGTTCAGCATACTGTGTCCAATTCTGCAAATAATCTGTTTGTAATCTATTACATTTCAAACTCTCTCTCTTTGGAAAAAAACAACAACCCTGCAATTCTTTTTGCAATCTATTAAATATTAAAACAGATTCATCCAAGCCACTGAACACATTTTTGCTAAAGTTTGGCCATGCCAAAGACATACATTCGAATGAGTGTTAAAGAATAACCGTTAGTATTGTGCTGGAAATTAGTAGGCCGATACTCCGGCCCTTTAATGTTGGTTTATTTTATATCCATCCTTTGCAAAATGATGGTGTTTACTTACCATTAGGAGTTAAAATCCTTATTTTTCCAAGCGTGAGTGCAAATATCCCCACTTATAATGGCTTACAAAATAGCTGTGCATATCAAAACATGTTAGCCTTTTAATACACTGTCTGCAAGTCGTGGAAAACTAAATGGAATCTCTGTGTAAATAGTAGCTCAGCGTTATGTGCTCTGCAGGGACATTGGACACTACTAAAGGTCTTCACCAAATCCTGCACTTCTTTTGGCTGCTACAAGCATAAAAACCACATGATGCAGAGTATTCACTAGTTAAAATCTTTGAAGGTGTACTACAGTAGTAAACGTCCCACTATCGTATTTGCATATGTGAAAGGACTACCTCCTGCTGTTACTGTGTGGCCTTCAAATTGTATTACACACAAAATACATGCAAAATTTTAAGCTAGTTGTACAGTGTAATTTAATTCAACTTCAACCCAGCTTCAACTGCATCTGAAGAAACTCCTAAACAAAGTGACTAGGTAGATGAAAAACAAAAACAGAGCTGCACATAGGCAGAGACAGCTCTCATTAATGCTGGATCAAATTTGAGCATTTATCAGTGTAAGGAAATGAAGTAAAAAAGTTAATCAGAAAGAGAATAAGAATAGTATCAAAGAGAGACAGGAACACTAACTTTTACCCTAAGCCATGGCTAGATGCTTTAATAAAAACATTATACTGATCCAGTATAACAAACACCCTGAATGGGTAGCATTTATAGTTCTATTTCTATAAATAACACGTAAAGTGGTTGTCAATGAAAGAGAGAGAAAGTATCTATGCATCTTCTCGCATTACTCAATCCAAAATTGAATATAGCAGTGAAATGCGTCTTTTTATGGTTGTGCGTATAAAACACTTATAAACACGCACCACACACTTGCTGAAATTATACATTCTGTAGACAGTAAAGTAACATTGGAGAGTAGTTAAATGCATAAATCTTTGGAGTGAGCCTGCAAAAAGGTCCCCTCCATTATACACCATGTCATGTGTGGTATTTAAGAAAAAAACAACAATTGGAACCCATCTTTTTTCATATATGAGATTCACTCATTTATGGAGGGCAATATACATTTTTCTTCATCAGTGTACTTTGATTGGTATACAATTTTTTTTATCTGAGACGCAGTAGCAGGGCTGAATGGATGTATATAATCTGTACAGTGGCATGCACTAATCATCAAATTCAACAGGTTTAATATTGAATGCTCTTTAAGATGTAGACTTCCTTGTCAATATACATTTGTACCTATGCATGCCTTTTTATGAATATGCGAACTCTCATTGCATATTAAGACAACCACCATTCCTTGCTATCTGCATAACAAGTTAAAATATTCAGACATTGGTTACAAGAAGCAGATAATAGCCCTCTTTACATTGTTAATACAATACTGGACTAATGTAAAAATTCATGTCTGAAATTATACCATACTCCATCTGTGTATCCAAAAAAGTCGTTATGGGGGTAGCAAGCTTGATATTTTGAAGATACCTAACTTCCATGTTATTTTACACCTACATATTTATAGGGAGTGACAAAGTATTCCCAATTAGAGAATTGTCAACTTTGTTTACTCGCGTAGAAACAAGACAAATCGGTATAAATTGCACTTGAGACTCTTTCTTTGACAGATAAATGAATTATTGACTTGTTTCTGTGGCCAAATTTGGAGTAGCTAAGTCTGTAGCCAAGTTTTAATGTGCTGAAAAGTAGGTTTGCTAAAGAACATTTGACTTCTTGAAAAGTCAGTCAAGATGTATTTGAAACCAAGAGAAGAAAAAACAGAGAAAGAAAGAAATTCAGACCAAGGGGCTTCATCCAAATAAATTGTGGTGGATTTTCCTCCTACTTTAGAATATAGTATTCCTTGAAGAACACAGCACAAACTACAATTTTAGAAAGTTCTTTTTGAGTAGAGGATAGAAAATTTGAAAGATTTGGGTTGGATTTGATTTTGGATTCAAGGTTCTATGTATGATCATCTTTTTTCCATCTCAGGAACACATTCGTAAGTGCATGACTGATTTATTTATTTTTTACTTTTGTTTGAGTGACTGCTAAGGATATTTTAAACACAAAGGAGACAGGTAATTTACAAAGGAAAGAGTAAAACAAAGTAGTGGCAACCGGCTGTGCAGAGGTCACGTTCAAGTCTTAGGTGAGTTAACAACAACAAGCTGCCACAAAAAGTCCTGTCTGATGCCTCTCTCAAGTTATCAGGGTGCACATTCAATGGATTTGAAAGGAGGCAATAATTAAAAGACACTTGGGTAATTGACATTTAGGGCCTCCAAACTGTCTGGTTAATTTGCAGGATCCGATGAAGAAACAATATCTTTGCAGGCTGTAAAAGACCATCTTGAGTTGATGAGCGAGCGTGACAGAAACCTATCTTAGGCCTCTGTAAGGCTGACAATTATAGACTAGGTGGAATTACTGCTCTGATAAACACTCTTGTGTGAGCACCTTTGCAATCTAATAGGCTGTGTTTGAGTGTTTCTGACTTTCTGCTTATTAGCCATTTATTTGACTTTAAAGTCCTTGCAGTATCTTAACTGTACCTATGCAGACACAGTACCAGAAATCTGGCAGCAGCGTCTCATCACCTCTTTAGAAGGAAACAGGACAGCCTTGGGAAAACCTTTAATCTCAGGTATACTGTCACTCTGCAATGACATTCTGAAGTTTCACTTTTTTTCCTTCTTCCCAGGCTAGGATAATTACTAATTTAGTGTTTCATACAGGTTTCTTTACCGAATTAGAGCAGTAGGATGCATTTAATAACTTTCATACAGCAAATCTAGGTGAATACTAACAGCAAGGCAAGTAGATGACAGTTTGTCAGTAGCAACCTATCAGCAAACAGTTGATTTCTACTGGATTTCTCTACCAGCAAGATGGTGTATTCGCTTCTCCTTTAGTTACTAATTTCTGCTGCATGTGATGTGTAAGCGAGACATCTTTGGTAGTTCTGTGCAGTTGTTAATTGTGATGGAATAAATACTGAGTATCCACATGTTCAGCGAAAGTCAGGGGCAACAATGCTGAACCCCAAAAAACCAATTTGTATTGGGGGGGGGGGGGAAGCCACAGTTAGCAAGTGTCTGGCTTCCCTAGGACAGCTGGAGTTATTCTTTCATTAGGAATCATGTGATAATGTTATCTCTCACAGGGGCAAAGGGAGCACCAAGCCTGGACTGTTGAGTTAGGCTGTGGTACCTGGATAATTAAGCTGATTCAGTCCAGCTCAGTCAGAAAGAAAGAAAGGAATCAAACATTTTGCTGCTTTGTTGTTTTTTAAATAAATCATGATTCCCTTTTCTAGACAGTTTCTGGCTTTCAAAGATTGTCTGAAAAAGCCTGCATGACATTCTGAGAGAACACACACACCCCTGGTGTTCTGTAGAGACAGCATCGCAGAGGCTCTGAAAAGTGCACATTTTCCAAACAAACAGATAACAGAAGCAGCAGTCGCCCAAAGAGACAGACAGAGAGAGGGAAAAGGGAGGGGGGAGAGAAAAAGAGCAAACCTTACCTTTCCTTTTTGATCTTCTCCTCCTTCTCCTCCTCTTGGACTTGCATTTTAGTTGACTAGCTGGCCCTCCAGAGGCACGGTTGTTTCCCAGGACTGATGTCATGGCTGTACTTCAGTAAAGAAAATGATATAGGGGGCTGCTCGCTGCTGCTGCTGCTGCTCCCCCCTCTCTGGTCGCTGCTCTATAGATCTGCGGATCGGGTTCACCTTTCCCTCTCTCTTTGAGCTCGGCGGGCTTTTTATTCGAATTATTCTCTGTCACTGGGTATCAGCTGGGTTAAGTGTCTCTGCTCTTCGGAGCTGGCATGCTTAAATGCTGGCAGTGAGAACCGTGAAAAGGTAGAGCCAAGCTGCTCAGGAGCCCGGTAGCTCTCACTCCCGCTTGCCTTTCTTGATCAGGACTGGAAATGCACTGCTTCTACTTTTTTTGCACCTCTGCTAGTTGTTTGGCACCAGCCACTTTGAAGCCAATCATGCAGGGAGCGTTTCTATTTGCTACCGCAAAGTCTAATTAGATCCAATCACAACTGTCTCCTGGCTCTGACATCAGCACCACCAGCCCTCTCCGGCCCCTGGCAGCTTGCAAACTCAGCTCCCATTTGGGCTGACGGATATGCCTAGGACCCGGGAGAAAGGGAGGGAGAACTGCACCGTAGGGAATAAAAAAACACACGGCCAGCTGATCTGGCAGAAGCCTACGGGGCATTTTACAAGGAGGGATGCTACAAAACGGATCCACCCTCCCATAGACCATATGGACACAGAACATGATGCTTCTAGAGACACAGAATGCTGTTGTCACTAGTTCCCTTTAACCGAGTCATTATTAACTAGTATTGGACTGCTCATTGTGTCAAGGGGAAGAGTAACTCTTTTTTAAAAAAAGAAATCGATCCCACTCCTCCAATCTATGTAAGGAGCTATGTTTTACTATTCCCATCGAGTCTATACTGTAGTCAAGTATCTGAGCTAGAGTTTAGTTCACAAAGAAGAGTCACGGCAAGCGGGCCAGTGCTCAGACTAACAACAGACACATCACCCTGGCCAGGCAGGGCTTCATTTAGGAAACCATGCATTGCCATGAAGGTAATTGGTAGGAAGGAAGGGGCTCGTCCAAGGCAGTCATGGAGAAAGGTAGGAGCTAGCAGCTGAAAAGCTTGACCACAAAAACATTCAGGGCGGGGGAATAATGGCAACACAGCAAGGAAAGTAACGCATTTAAGTTACAAAGTCCAGTGTCCTTCTCCTCCTCCCCGCCATACCATCGGATTAAAAGATACATCTGGAACCCTAGATTGTTTATGTAAAATAGGGGGGAGGCGATGAAGCCAGCTAATTAATGACATGATTAGTCCCTGCTGTTTTCGCAGCACTCTATAGGAGGACCGGAAAGCCTGCTTTATTGGACCCCTTTAATCTCCCCCCCCCCCTCAGAATCTAGGTTACCTCCCCTGCTGTGAAGTGCTTTACAGAGTAACTCTCCCAATTGTTGGCACTCTAGTATTTCAAGTGTTTTATGCCCCCTGGAACTCTCCACCCACCCCAGGGAAGAGGGCATTATAAACCAGGTTGTTCTGCAGGTAGTTTTTAATTAAGGTTTAACAAAGAGGGAACTAAAATACTGCTAAGATTTTGGTTTGGATTTTTTAATTATTATTTTTATTTTTAAAGGTTTAGTAAAGTCTCTACAAAGGTTTTTTAACTTGATCCGTTTGCGACTAAAATACCCATTCGTTTCTCCAAAATGCAGGCTTCCTAAATGCAGACTCCCGTACTCTGCAGACCAGTAATTACTTATTTATCACATGCTGACAAGATAATCACTATGGCACAAGTCACAAAACAGAGGCAGCCCCTGCCCTAATAACCTTATACCATTTTAAACCAGAGGGTATAGTCCAAGGCCCCCGTTCTGATAGTTTTCTCATCCAGGCCCTCATTTGAGTCAAAGAAAGTCTATGGAATACTATGTGGAAGTCTAGGTCCAGACTTCTAGACCCCTTTGCCAGACACTGTAGAAGTGGGGTTGAAAGCATGCAAATCCAGTGCCATGTTCAATAGAGGTGACACCTCTATTTTTAATGCTGTATCTGTGAACTAACCCAGAGTCGATTGGGGAGGGGGGGGGGGAGAGGACACTGTTTAAGTGACTACTATAAGTGGCACCCCTAAACAGGTCCCTAAAGATCTTTCTTCCATGCTGCCAGAACTGGTGGCACTGTACACAGAAATACGGACTGTTGGACTGAACATGGACAATCATACCCTTTAAGGTCTGACTCTATTCTTCTCAAATCTCCCCCGACTACGTTGGTTCTCAACAATGAGCTCCTGTGTTTGTATGGGGAAAAAGTTTATTTGAAGGAAAAGGAACACTGCTGTTTTCAGCAATGTCCCCAATGTTGCGTGTGTGAAAAATAAATGAAAGTTCAAGGTCTGTGGTTTCCAAATTGTAACTTGGGATCCCAGATGGGCAAAACCAATCTGCAGACTGGGCTACAATTCTGACTGATATTCAGTATACTCTGAATGTCTTTGGGTGTTTTTAACCAAGAGGGGGTGATCAGTGTGTGTGTGGGGGGGAGCTCTCCAAATGAGCAGCCCTATGCACAGCTTCCCCATCAACACACTGCCCACCCTGTCCCCACACAGGTCACTCTGGCTTTTCCTGGAGTCCCCCATGCATAGACTGGATGGGCAGTGCATTGGTCACGGGAATGCTTACCCCCATGCATTGTATTGAAACGAGACCTCCCCCACGTAGATGGTGAGTGTCCATGCATGGGGGTGTCTCATTTAAAAAACACCCTTTGCTGCTGTCTGGGGTCACAGAATTATATTTAAGTATTAAAATGGGACCATTCATCTAGCCAAAGGGTTTGGGAACCACATGTTCTAGGCTCCTAAGTCAGAGACTACTTCTGAAAATTATGACTCACTCATTTTTTATGCTGTGCCTATAAACGAGCCCATAGTAGATTACTTGTTGGGAGGGAGGACACTGTTTAAGTGATGGCTACAAGTGGCATCCTCTACCTGCTGTTACAACGGAGAAGCAGTCGCATGAAGAGTTTTTTTTTTTAAAGTACCTTCCTTCCACCTTGCCCCCTCCCTCCGCTCCTTCAAATCCCTCCTCAAGACCCACTTTTTCCTCGCCCCCTTCCCCAATGCCTGCTAGTCGTTCCCCATATACTTACTGTCTGCCCTCCTCTGCAGACTGCTGCAACCTTCCTGATTGTAACCAAGCCAAGCACACGCACCTGAGACTTCGCATCTGCCTGAATGTTTGTTTGTCTTCTCCCCTGTCTCTCCCACTGTCCCCTCTCCCTGTCTCCCCCTCCTTGTCTTTTAGATTGTAAGCCACAGGCAGGGACCGCGTCTATTTCTATGTTCTGTACAGCACCAGGTCACACGACTGGCGCTATATAAATGTTTATAATAATAATAAAAAATTCATAAACAGCTCCAACCTGCTGTTTAGGGTAATGTACCTTACTTAACCACAAGGGATACTTTACCACTAGGCAGTTGTTTTTGTGAACACTTCCATGTTTGAAAAAGAAGGTAATTAACCCCTACTTCATAAGGGTCATCTAACAGTGTTGGCCGCAGGCAAACTACTCCCAGAGTTTTGTGTGAACAGATACTGAGAAATGGTTTCTAAGAGGGAGTTGTGTGCACATTATAGATATATGGGTCACACTGTTTGCTTGAATGCCCACTCCAGCATCTTCACTAGAATTTGAGCACTCCAGCGAGAATTCCAATAAAAGATCAACAGTTTCTCACATATTTTCGAACCCAGGAACAAGTGAGAATTTAGTTGTAGAAGTAGGTGACTATATATATAGTCACCTACTTAAGATAGTTTAGTTAGATGTTTTGGCTTCCACCTTCATCAGTAACTCAGTTGATTTTTAAATGAGGTACTGTAAGCCAAGGTGGCAGTTCTAAGAACACTGAGGTTGGAGAGAGTTCTCAGGTAGGTGACATTTGATATGTGGTTGCCAGAATGCTATAAACGATACAAGAAAATATTCAAGTTCTCGTATTATCCTCTAAGACTAATTCACATACTTCTAGATTTTCATTTGTTCCTGGGTTGGAAAACATGTGAGAAACTGTTGATCTCCTTCAATTGGGATTCTCACTGGAGTGATCAAATGCTAGTGAAGAGGCTGCAGAGGGCATTCAAGTAAACAGCGTGACCCATACTCAGAAAGCCATCACTTGTTCTGCCTCCAAACCAATTTAGATTCTATGTGACGCCTCTAAGGGAAACACTGAGATAACACAGCCACTGCCAGCCACACAGCAGCAACGTGCCAACACAGACTCACAGCTCTGTGATGGTTAAGGCAGCTCTGGTGTCCTGACGGAATCACTGCTGCTCCCATTTAATAAAAATTACCGACAGGTCAATGTTCTGTCTTTGCGTGGCAAGAGGAAGCCACAGCTACAGTGAATCTTGCCTCCATTACTTTCAGGATGGGCTACTGCAAACTCCACAATGCAGAAGTAGGGCTGAACGAGAAACAATTTTTTTCCCTCAAGAAAACACTCATAATTTCAAGATCTGGGGCTGAGATCCTGGAGCAAGTTCTTGTAAAATAATAATAAATACAATCATTATGTACGAACAAAATGGCCACCAGACTGCTTTGTGCAGGTGCAAAATGGCCACTGATCTTAACCAAAATGGCGGCAATAGCATTGCCGCATTATGGTTAGTGGCAGCAGACTGCTGGACTGTTTTGCGCATGTGCAAAATGGCCACTGTCCTGAACCAAAATGACAGCAGTTAAGGGTGTCAGTCATTTTGTACATGCGCAAACAGTCCAGCGGCCATTTGCATGTTCACAATGATTTTTTTTTTTAAATTAAATTTTCTCATCAAGAGCTCGGTGAGATAGTCCCAGTTCTTGGTTCATCAAAGATGAACAGAAAACTAGGATTGCGACGAGATTTCTTGCTTTTGCGAGATCTCATATCAGCCCTATGCAGAAGTAAAAGAAAAAGTAGCAAAGGAAGTCTGCTAGTCCATCACATGCACTACTCTTCTAGCAGAAGAAAAAGCATGACACCAATTTCCCAAAGTATGCAACGGATCAGATGAATTACACTGATTAAAGGTTCCATTTGAAGATGTTAGTCCTGATGCACAAGGCTGTTGCCAGGTTAGCTCCATGCTGTTCAAGGGACTTATATTCCTTTTATGGCTTATCATGACAGCTACTATTAGCTAGGACATAGACAGAGAAACCATGGTGGGTGAAAACAAACAAGACAGTAGCCCACGTTAGCCTGGGAGTCACCTGCTCATCTGGTAGGTTGCCACCAGATGTTCTGTCACTATGGCCTTGGGGCAGCCAGCCAGCTGCTACAGGATGAAAGGGTCAACAGCAGTCAGTAATGCAGCATGGGTGAAGGCCCGGATACCCGGGCTAAACTGGGCTAACCATCTCCCTCCCATCTCTTCAGGGCCTGCCTAGCTCTGCGGTGAAATGAGATTGGAAGCTCGGACCTGGAGGAGCGCCCTCAACCCAGCCACCAAACAGCTGATGCCCCCCCCCATCAGCTCTTTGGCACACGCACTCAGGGCAAGGGCATTCTTCTGCCCCCCCATCAGCTGTTTTGCAGCAGCTCTTCTGGGGACCCAATCCTGCTGCACAGCAGGGGTCCGGCTGTCCTAGCCCCATATGAACTATTCTGTGGCCATTCCAACCAATGTCATGGAGGGACCTGTGATGGCTGTCCCCATGCCCGGGGGAGCTGCTCATGTGAACCACCCTCCCCGTTGACCCAAGGAGTGGCAGATGCAGTGGCCCTCCCCGAGGTAGAACACAGGATGAGCAAAAGTAGATTATTCACAAAAAGGCAAAACTCAAAGCATAAAATATACGGAAGAGGAAAAATGTTGACCCACCCCAGGCACACTGAACAGATATTATTTCCACTCCTCATACCAATCTGGCTTCAATGAACTCTTGAGGAATGGGGGAAAGGGTGCAAAAAGACTGTTGCTCCTTCTCTTCCATGTCCTTCCCTCTCCTCCCACTTTCTTGCTGTCGTTCCCCCCCGCCCCCTTCCCCGCCTGTGTAGGTGGAGGGAAGAATCAGGTCCCTGGAATTTGGAAGATAAAAGATTCTCAAGGGCACTGAAGCAGGACATGAATGCAGTCTTGAGCCTTCTGCCGCAAAATGTCTGCACTAATCCACTCTTGCCCTACTTATATGTATCTTAAAAACCTGTCCATATAGCTATTTACAGAGAGAGAGACTGTAGCTCTGGGGCCAGACATTGAGCGGTGTACGCAAAGAAAGAGGGGTGCAGATCCATATTGAACAGCTAATGCTTGTCATCTCCTGGTGAAGGAATAGCAGCCAGTCTCCATATTATGTTCATTTGCATTTAATAGGGATGGGCGAACGCGGTTCGGTAGTTCGGTGTTCGGCCCGAACTCGGCCTGTTCGGACAACCGAACACGAACACGAACACGAACGCACCGAACGGACCGAACACCGAACACCGAACACCGAAATGGCGAACACACCGAACCGAACCGAACACCGAACTACGAAATGGCCGAACACACCGAACGGAACCGAACACCGAACTACGAAATGGCCGAACAGTTCGTTCAATTCGAATCGCGTTCGGTTGTGTTCGGGTGGCTAAAACATGGTCTTCTGTCAGGTCACTGGAAGGCCAAATGTAGCAGGGAGGGGGAAGTCATTTGACTCAGCTAGGAGCAGACTTCCAGGCACCAGGGGTGGAGGGTGGTGAGGGGCTTGGAGTAGCAGCCAGCCTGATGAATCACCATCTCTTTTCGCCTCAGACCACTGGCTTGGCAGTCTATGATTGGCCACGGGCTAGGCTGCACGGAGCCAATGGGGCTGATTTGAGGCGGGCGCAGCAAGAAACAAAACTGTCTGCCTCCCCCCTTCCCAATACCTTCTGAGCTAGTCACTGTTCCTGAGCAGCAGGCGTTTCAGAAGGCTCCCTCACCCAGCATTTTCCAGCTCCCCAATCCATTGCCATCCTCCTCCTATTTCACCCATCCAACCCATCTACCCCCATATTCTCATTTATTTACATTAGCTTTGATAGATTTAGTTGTTATTTTTTGTTTTTATCCCTCCCTGTGTTCAATCTTCAATCTTCCTCCTTCCCTCCCCCCTCCATTGAATATTCCCTCCCCATTCCCTTCCCCTGTTTTTTTGATTCATTAGAGTAGTAGTATATTAATTTATAGATTGATTTAGGTTTCATTTCAGTTTTGTACCCCTCCTTGTCTTGTTTGTGATTGCCCCCCAACCCCCATCCCATATATTCATAGGTAGATAGATAGGATTAGGTCGATACATTTTTGTTTTGACATAGTAGGAGTAGTTTAGTTTAAGGTTTACTGATAGAGATAGTGTTTAGTGTTTTCTGTGATTCAGCTTTAGGGTTTGTTGGAGTTATTCATAGCATTTAGAATACATTTATTAGTTAGGTAGTTAGTTAGTTATTAGTGTAGATATAGAGATATAAATATTTGAATGCGCAAACCACACGAACACCGAACGACCGAACATGAACGCACAACCCGATGGCGAATGAACCGAACATCCGAACACGAACGCACAACCCGATCGCGAACGAACCGAACGTCCTACCACGAACGCATGACCTGCCCGAACAACCGAACACGAACGTCTGAACACAAACGCTACCGAACTGAACGGGCGAACACGAACGCGTGATACGACCGAACGACCGAACACGAACACACGAACCGAACGCGGCCGAACCGAACGGCCGAACACGAACCGCGATCTGTTCGCCCATGCCTAGCATTTAACTGCACATTCGTTGGTGTCCTTAGAAAAACCTGTATGGTGCTAAAATGTGGATGGTTTGAGTGTGTATTAACTCTGATTAATCAAGAAGCAAGAATTCAGGGGTTAAATACTCACTGTGGCTGCTGTCAAGAATGCAACAGCAGAGTAGTTCTAACTCCAACCTTGCAGCAACCTGCACCTCTTTCCTAGGTTGATGGCTCACTTCTTTCATGGCTTTTTCTGAAAGGAAGACTCAGTACCTTGTACAACAGATTCACCTCAGTGCATAGCACTCAAGGGAACAAGCTGAGTAAGAGCATCCTAATAAGGTAAGAATTTCAAAGCAGCTCAAAGCTAATTTCATGGGGAACAGACCTAGTTATCAACATTCATGATAACTATGGCCATCAGCTACAGGACAAAGATCTTCTAAACCTACACAATACATGATGGCAGACTAGAAGGAGGATTCCAGTTGCTCAGTTTTAGTTCTGACTTGTTTAACACCTGATGAAGAGTCCTGTGTGGTTCGAAAGCTTGCATGTCCTCCCAAACAGAAGTTGGTCTAATACAAGCTATATGAATGAACTACTTGTTTCCATGATGGTAGAGTCTCAGCAGCTGCAGAATCTAAAAGGGTATGCAACCAATTCTTTACTAGTAATCAAGACTTTCATTTTGCAAATAGGTCTGATAATGAGAATGACCAGACCAAAACCAAGAATTTGAACACCCTTAAGATCATAAGAAGTGCCATACTGAATCATACCGATGGTCCATCGAGCTCAGCGTCCTGTCTTGTACAATGGCCATTCTCAGTTGCTTTGGAGAAGTACTCAACAGGTCATAATGGAGTGATCCATTCCCTGCTGTTCACTTCCAGCTCCTAGCAGTCAGAGGGTAAAAACAGACAGCAGACATGTGTGCAGGTCCCACTAGATGTTCAACCCGGGGTTTCCCGGGTCATGCTGGTGGCTAGCCCAGTCTGTGATCCTGGAGACCTCCGGGATCACAGCCCGGGCTAGGGTCAACTCTGATTGGGCCAAAGCCGGCTATCTCAGAGCTGCATGTGTGTTCCTGGGCCAGGCCATGACAAGCAGATATGGCTGGCCATCATTGACTGTAATGGCTGCCTGCCATGGTGGAGGGTGGGGCGCTGGGTGCAGTGCGAAGGCGAGGCCAGCCGGCCGCATATTCCCCATTCTCCCCATCCCTGGGCTGTGTGGCCATCAACTTGGCCAAGCACGTTTTTTTTGTGCTCCACCCCGGCGCATGCCCTGTCCGCCCGGCCTGCCTCTCCTAGGTCAACCCAGGACGTGGCAGCCCAGTGTCATGTGTGATTTCACTCAGAGTTTGCTTCCGGCCCCCACCCACCTGACTCTTAGCCAATTATGGACCTATCCTCTAAGAACTTAGGCAATCCTTCTTTTAACCCATGCTACTGGCCTTCCCAACATCCTTTGGCAACCTCTTCAACATTGGGCTGTTGGAACCCTTCTCATTCTGTGTCCAAAATGTACAACTTTGGCCCACCTGTTACCTGAACATATGAATTTATATTAAGAATTAATTTAATGGCATTGTTATTCACATATATTACAGCACTGGTAAGCCTCGAATTATTACACATGCACTATGTCCTGAGCCAGGCAATGAGCAACACTAGTGGACTCTAGGTGCACCTTTTGCTGGTTTTCATCATCCAGTCACACAGCTATATTGATCAGATGAGCACTCCTTGTTCCTTTTGTACTCGACTGCAACATCAGGCCTACTAAACTCCGTGATAACATTAGCAGTGGAATCATAGAATCCTAGAGCTGGAAGGGACCTTGATGGTCATCCAGTCTAACTTCTAGCTTTGATGTAGGACATCTACGTCTACAACATCCCCAACAGATACTGCCTGGCCTCTTTAATAAAATCATACAGTAGTAGCAGTAGTGCTATTTACTTAAGTATTATTTGGTCACAGTGTGGTCCACTGCACTGGAAATCCAAAGACCAGAGTTCTATTCTGATTAGAACTCAGTATTTCATTAGATACTGAGCACTTAAAATACTCATTAGATGCTCATTAACACTTAGCACTCATTAGATACATCATTTCACATCTGAGCCTCACTTTCCCCATCAGTGATGAATAACGACACCTCCTCTGCAAAGTGCTTTGATCTCTACCAATGTCAAATGTTTCATATGGCTATTATTTTTAAATTAAAAAATTATCTATTTATGTTATCTATGTTATGTTTGGATTTACCAAATAGAGATAGACCAAAATTATTTTAGGTCTAAATAATGACCAGAAATTTATTGTCTTTTGGGTATTATTCATCCAGCAGAATTTGTCTGCATTGTCTATTTTAGCTATAGAGAAATTTGTGGCAACCGAAGGGTTAGCTCCCTGATGACAGAATTACAGGAGACTCTCCGATAGCTTGTCAGACAGACAGCTAATAATAACTGCATCCAGTAGAGGGCAGTGGTACATACATATATAGCTAATTCAGCCAGCTATTTAACGAGATGGAGGATGGTCATGGGAATCCAGCAACCTGGGTTCTAATCCCATTTCTGACATAAGTCATTTGGTCACAATTTGCTCTGGGTTAATTTTTCAATGTCCCTTCATTCTGGTTGCCTCAATGTTTGGATGCCTGGTTTTGGAAATCTGAAAAACAGGGCCCCTCCCAAAATGAGTGGGTTCTTGAAAATTTGGGCCTTAATTGTGCTATGTTTAGGCAGTAAACAACGGTATGAATAGTTATCTGCTACAAAGAGGGGGTGGGAAGACTAAATATGCCACACATTACTATTTAATTTAATCTTTTTGATTTGGAAAATGAGTTGGAAATGACACAAATATTGGTCTATAGAGGCAAATTCTTTCACCGTCCTCTGTTCTCTGCCCTCCTCCCTGCTTTCAGAAAGAAGCTTGGCTAAAATATTAAATCAAGTCTCTCTGACTTGGTAGTAAAGGATACTGCCACCATCAAAACAGAATATGTGTTGTCCACAAAACTGCAACCTTCTGCTTTTGACCCTTAGGAATGGTTTGTGTTAAAATATATTTTAGAAAAATACCATAGTATCACAGGCAGCACTTTACTGGGTTTGCAGTAGGTATTGCTGCAAAGATATGCCAAGTCTGCAGGTGTGAGCAAAACACATGTTCAAAATTGCAACCAATTCCATCCTGTCTCCCACACCTAGCACTTGACATCAGTCCATATCATTTGAATTTCAAAATAACCACAGGTGAATAATATTAAAAACCTTTTTATTAAAAAAAACACAACTGTATTACATAACTAATAATATACCACGTCTCCTTGTGCTACTAATACGGATAATAACTGTAATGAATGACATGGTACTTAGAGGCAGTTTAAATTACTGGTTAGGGAACTAGACTGGTAATTCAGAGGTGCTGAATTCTAGTCCTGTTCCTGCCATAATCATGCCACTTTAGCTCTATTGCTCTCTCCATCCTACGTTTTGGTGTATCTTGTTGGCAAGGGGCTGTTTCTTAGTGCAGATATATGTATATCTAGGACATATAGTGCCTAGCACATCAGGTCCCTGATCTCAGTTGGAGTCTCTATTTCCCATGGAAATACAAAGAAATAATAATTTAAGGTATTTTAATAATTTATTTATTTGTATTTGGATCTGCCATACCCCATGAGCTCAGGGCGAGTGACAACTGGACAAGAACACTTAAAAACAACACGTAAAACTTTGATTCTCTTCCTCTCCTATCTTTAATATAGTTTGTGTCAATAAATGACTTTAACCACCACTGGATCTGTCATAAACCTGTAATTACAGCGGAGATATGTGGCACTGGCAAACTAGTGAAAGTTATGTGGAAAACTCTCCGTTGGCTGGATGAGAGGCTCGAGCTCTTCATCTTGGAGAAGAGATCTCTGAGAGGGGATAGGATAGAAGCTTACAAAGTCATGAGTGGTGTAGAATAGGAAAACTGAGAGCTATTATAATACAAGAACTCTCTTGTTCCAATAATACAAGGACTAGAGACACTCTATGAAACTAAGGCCACTTTCAGACATGCCCCCCGATTTAAGGAAATTGAGCTCTGCATCCCTACGCGTCTCTGCTGGCAAAGCCGCGCCGGGGGGGGGGGCTTTCAGACTGGCCAATCCCCACGCATATTCAGGCTGCACAATCCCCCCGTCCCTGCAGCCCAAATATGCACCAGGGGGGCGGGGGGCGGGACATGTCTGAAAGTGGCCTGAGTGACAGCAGATTTAAAACAAAGGGAAGTACTTATTTCACTCAACGTACAATTAGCCTCTGCAGCTTGTTACCAGAGAGGTTGTTAAGACAAATTGCATAACTGGGTTTAAAAATGTATTGGATGGATGCCTAGAAGATAGGTCAGTTTTATAAATGACTGTTAATCAAATTGTTCGGGGAACATAACCTCTCACTGTCGGGAGTTAGGAGTGAATAACAGAGAATGTATCCCTCCATTATGACTTGTAGTTTACACCTCTGAAGACATGATGCTGGCCTAGATGGACCTCCAGAATGTATCCCTCCATTATGACTTGTAGTTTACACCTCTGAAGACATGATGCTGGCCTAGATGGTCCATCTAGGCCAGCATCATGTCTTCAGAGGTGTAAACTACAAGTCATAATGGAGGGATACATTCTCTGCTATTCACTCCTAACTCCCGACAGTGAGAGGTTATGTTCCCCGAACAATTTGATTAACAGTCATTGGCCTGACCCAGTATGGCACTTCTGATGTTCTTAAATTCATGGTTCTACACCAAGACAATGGCAGTCAACTACAGAAGCATGAAAACATGAAGGAAGAGCAGTAAGAACAGACACGTTGACAACACTTAGGCTGTTTTTACACAAACGCCCCCACCCCCGCTGGGTGTGCAGGTGTGTGGGTGGTGGGTGTGTGGGTGTCTGTGTAGATGGCATGGCAGTGGGTAGGGGGATGGGTGTCCGCCCGTGCAAATAGCACGGGCGGTGGGTGGATGGGTGGGAGTGCGCTCCTAGCGCACACCCATCTCCACCCATCATCTATTACCCACCCACGGAGCCATCCACCAAAATGGAGGAGGCTCCGTGGGTGGAGATGAGAGGAGGTGTGTGTTTGTCCGTGGGAAAAGACACCCACCCACCTCCACCCATCGCGGCAGCACACCCATCCCACCCACCCACCGCTGCTTGTGTAAAAAGGGCCTTAGTTCAAACTAAGAGTGTTTTCACACAAGACACTCTCCACCCACTACCCACCCGCCTCCCACCTACTATACATATTACAGGGCATCCATGGGGCAACACTGCAGCTCTGCAACATGTATAGTCGATGGGTGGTGGGTGGGGAGTGTCTTGTGTGATAACAGCTTAAGTGCTGATTTTCCTCAGAGATGGGCTTGTAGCAGTTCCCAGTGAAAGCATTCTTATACTTGGTGCCACCAACAGTTTACACCTAAAAATAAATAAATAAATAAATAAATACATTCCTACTTTATTTGTAGCTAGTTTTTATAGTAGACATTTAGAATTAAATGTAGGATTCTTGGTAAACTAACATTTCTGAATATTGGGGTATTGTGAGTGAGCAAGGGACAGCAAGGCTTTGTTTACATGTTATAGGGAGGAGTGTCTCCTGTGTGATATCCCTAAGAGTGTCAGTGCTCCCGTGTGCATGGTAAATTACTGTACACTCTTCTCTTTGCCCCTTACTAGTCTTCAGACATTCAGAAAGAACACACTGGGTGCAGCCACACAAGCTGCACTGGGATTGATCCCTGCTCACCCTGTGGTGGGCAATTGCTGCTGTCCCACTTTGGGACCAATGTGGGGAATAGGGAAGACAGCCACTCCCAGTGGAGAAGCTGGTGGGTGGGCCACTGTTGGACCTCCTGCCATGCTCCAGGGTGGGCCGAGGCGCTGGCCAGTGGCCACATGTGTGGATGACCAACCCAGCCCTGCCCCACCCTCACCCACCCTGTCCACTATCCCGCCCCAGCTGTGACGTGGCCATGTGAGACCAGAGATAGCGCTCACCGCTCAAAGCTCCACGGTGCCGATCGCTGCACAGTGGGGCAGACGGAGACTGGTCCCATGAGCGGTGATGTACTACTGTGCATTGGGCAGCTGTTAACAGGAGAACCCCCTCCCACTCATGACTATTGGGGGATGGGTACCCCAATATCCACCGTTCCTTAATGGGGGGGGGAATTAGCTTAATTTCTTAAACCGGGGGTCTCCACATGTTCAAAACAGATCAGTCTCAGGACAGGTCCACAGTCAGGGTATGTTCCCCTCCCAAAATAGAAGAAGAGAGAAAGAGACAAATGTTCCAACAAAAAATGAACGAGGTTTATTGGCTTACAAAAAGGCAAGGTTATGAAACACACACACACCTTTACCAAATATAGAAACACAGCCCCAGTCTGGCTGGCAGGATACACGAGGCAGAATACAAGCAGCTGCAGGGAAAGTGAAAGTAAGGTAGGAGAAAAGGGGGGGCGGTCCGGTGAAGGCACAGTGATAGCAAGAGCGAGAGGTGAGAGAGAGAGAGAGAGAGAGTCTGGACCTATAGTTACCTCTCCTAGCTGATTGCACAAGGGATCAGCAGCCCAGGATCCAGCGAAGTTCGGGGTGTGGGGTGTGTGAATCTTGGCTGACAGATGGTTTCTCTGTAATTTTTTATGTCTTTGCACCCAAATCAAGCAAATCTTGGTGGTGGTGGTTGACTTCTTTACAAGCTTCTCAGAGTCAAGAGGAGACCAAATGGTTTGTGACCTAACTAGCAGAAAGATACCCATGAAGCTCTACAAGACTAAAAATCTCTCCCTTCAACATGACATAGTTGTTTTCCTACATCTTAGATCAATTTACTGGTCTCAGTGCTTACCCGATATCTGGCGGCTGTGGGGGAGTGGATGAGGGCGAGCCGACTGAAGCTAAATTCTGACAAGATGGAGATGATGTTGGTGGGGAGGGTGGTGGGTGTGACTCCCCCCATCATTGATGGGGTTTGTCCCTCACTTGTCTCCCAAGTTCGGAGTCTGGGAGTGCTCTTCAATTCCCAACTCCACCTAGATTTTCAGGTGACAGCTGTGGCAAGGAGTACTTTTCACCAGTTACGTCTGGTGAGGTGGCTTCAGCCGTAGGTTTTTGACTTCGACCTTGCCACCATCATTCATGCCTTCATCACCTCAAGATTGGACTATTGCAAGCACTTTACGTGGGGCTACCCTTGGTGATGGTCCAGAGACTGCAGCTAGTGCAGAATGAGGCAGCCTTATGGTGATGGGTCGCTGTGAGCACATTACACCAGTGCTCCGTGCTCTGCATTGGTTGCCTATAGAGTTCTGGGCCCGATTTAAGGAGTTGGTACTTACCTATAAAGCCCTACACAATCTAGGCCCCACCTATATGTGGGATTGCCTTAATCTTCGTGTCCTGGATCGACCCCTGCAGTCTGCCAGGAGTGCCCTTCTTGATGTCCCCCAGATGGTCCGGGGGGCTACGATGGAGAGGGTATTCTCTGTGGCTGCGCCTAGGCTGTAGAATTCCCTTCTGGCAGAGGACCGGGTATCCCTGGACCTCGCCTCGTTTCGATGTCAGTGCGAGACCTGGCTGTTCTTCCAGGCTTTTGTTGAGGGAGATGGGTGAAGGGTGGGTGGGAGGTGGGGCAGGGAGGTAGGTTTTTTTATATTTTATGCTATCCCCCTTTTTATTTGTTTTATGGGTTTTATATATGTTATTTTTATTATTTTTAGTGATATTTAAATTATATTATGTTTGTAAGCCACCTCGAGCTGCATGAGCAGGAGAAATGGGATAAAAATAATGTAAATAAATAATAACTTCATTACCATCATCCTTCTTATATGCCCAGAATTCTTAGCTAATTTCTTTTCAGGAAAAGTAAATTCTACAACAACACCTGACTTAATTTTCTTCAATTTTTCAGCAAAGTGTAGTATTAGAATCCTACGTAAAAATGCCTTATTTAGAATCTGAAATTTATTTTATGCTTTCCTGTTGACAAGCACAGGCACTGGGTGGGGAAAAATAGCAGAACAAAGGGTTCTCTGGAGATATTTCATGTTTGCTGACTCACTACATCATCACGCATGACACTGAATTATTAGTTTCCACAAACAGTGAAATAGCACAAGAAAGCTTTTCTGCTCTTTTATCTTCCACCATTGTTCTTGGATTTAAATAACTCACATAAGAACATTCAGGTAAAACCCACAAAGATTGAAAGATCATAATTTAGGAGGGCATTTATTGTACAGGATGGATACTTAATCATCCTGCGATAGAAAGGTTGGGAAAAGATCTTGGCTTTCTTGAGATTCAAGGATGGTTTGGATGAAAAACATATCTTGCTTAATATCTCTTAGCAAGACTCCGGGTGAAAACAGATTTGACGCTGGCCCGCTGTGGCCCAGGACTCAGTGCATGTCAGCTTCCCCGCTGTCCCGCAACTGCCCCAGGGCAGATAGGCGACTGGCCCAGAATATGAACCCCCAGATGATCCCAGGCACACATCCTGGAGTACGGGCTGCCAACGCGGGCCACGGTAGGTCAGCATGGCTGGTTGTGAGTGCAGCTGGTTGCCATGGCTACCCATCATGGCAGGGGGTGGGGTGCTGGGAATGTGACTGCCTGCCTGCACATCTGGCTGCCTGCACCCCATACCCGGGGTGGCAGGATGGCACATTTGGTCGGTGACCCTCCCCGACACAGGGCGGGGTGGCCGCTGTTTCCTGCCTGGGCCGGGGAACTGCTGCACTACCCACACAACTGTTTTCACCCTCTGCCTCTGACATTTCTTTCTTTGCCTACGATGCTGTTTTCATATAAATAAGGAAGGGCTCCTATGTATTCCAGAAATATTTCTTGCTAAAATGGCTTTTTGGAACCACTTTAAAGAAAAGAAAAGAAACCTTTTTTTTTTTGGTTCTGACTACCATTGCTCAGAAACCAATGTGCAATATCAGGTATATGAGCCCTTAGCTACACAAGGCAAACAGGTGATCTGTGCTTTGACTGCTAACATTATACAGTACAACAGTCATCTATTCGACCTCTCATCATAAGCCTTTGTACTCGACTACTTGTACAGGCTTATTTGATTCCTTTCACTCTGACCTCGGCTGTAAATTTTTAAAATGGCACAATGCTGCTGTATGTTGAAGGAATAATGACAGACAAGTGTCTAGAATCCATGTTTTATGACTTGAATGACCTTCTGTATAGGGACAGAAGTAGCGTACTTTGTGTGTAATATACATATATGTAACGTATATGCATGTTTATGTGTGCCCAATGCATATAATCTGTGGCTTCACATTAAACACAGTCTTCATTGCTATTTTCTGAAATCTTACTAATCATTGAATTTATTATTAATACTCCTTAAAGGCTAGTAACGATCATCATCCTCATCAAATGTGGAACTGGATATATCGGTGCTTTTGAGCATTAGATGAGTCCAGTTCTAAGGACTGATGTGTTAAGCTCTTGGGCCTGATCCTCTTCTCAATGCAGACAACAACAAACTCTCATTGACCTGAATGATAACAGGCTCAAATATTCCTGGCCTCTGGAAGCACCAGTTTCTGCCATTACTAATGTCATCTCCCCAGAGCAATGGTGTGTCAAACAGAGTGAAAAACAAAAAAACCAAACCCAGATGGAATTAATGGGTACGGTATGTTAATCAATGTGATAAATTGAAAGAAAGGGTTGCAGACTTGTCAGGAATATATTTGCACTGTTTAAATTTAAACAGTCTACTAGGAAGAATTTATTTTATTGTAATCTCATATTCTCAAATTTACTCTACTTACATTAATCCCTCTCTTCCTTATTATACCCCATCATAAAATGGAAACATTTAACTTTTAGTAATAAGCTTTGATTCCACATGCCAGAAATATAACACATTTTACTACCATCATAGATAATTTCAGAAGCATATCATAGGGTATCTTCATACGGGACGTCATCCCGATTCACCACAGTGAATCCCCGCTGGGGGTGAACAGAACAACCACCCCAATAAAAGCCCCGAACAGACGTGCCAGGAGATCTCGGCGGGGAATCGGGGAGGGGGCGGGGCCGCGCGGCGCAATGTGCGGCCGCACGGCCCCACACTCCCCTGCCGCCCGCCCTCTGGGGAGACGGGTGGGTGCCACAGCCAATGTGACTGCAGCACCCACTCGCATTGACCATGGTCTGGAATCCCACCGTGGATTCCGGGCCGTGATAGCTGGCCAGATGTTACATTTTATTGCTTCCCGCTGGGAATCACTTTGACCACGCTTTCGGGACTCGTCCCGCGTGGAGCCCGGGAAGCATGGTTGAAATTGAGCGCATGTGGGAATTGGCCGTGGTGAACATCTGGCGGCCGCCAAACAGATGTTCAGGGCGCTTTGGCCCTGCAGCGAAATTGACCGTGGTTCACTGTGATCTCATAACGTCTGAAAATATGCATTGTTGCCCCCCACCTAGTACAGAGATTATGGTAATGTTTGGGTACCTACCCTGCAGTAAGGCATGGATTTTGTTATTCAGTTGAACGCCCAGTACCAGATCAGCTAGTTCCGATTCCTCCTTCTGGACCTAAATCTTACATAACCCTCACTGCGCTGTATGGTATGAATGGAAGCAGGGACATAGGTAGGTTAGAATGGGCCCCAGTGAAGAAGATTGGTGCCCCGGTTCCCCTCCTTTGGCACCAGGGAGCATCAACCCCACTGGCTAATGAGCCCTGGTGCAGCTGACTACCTGTCCCTTTCCTAGCTACGTTCTGGAATAGGAGACGGCCAGTGAATTGCCACCCTTTGAAACAGACCTCAGTCAATTTTATATACCTCTTATACATCTTCAGGGTGGGGGTGGTCTCACAACCTTGATTAATTATTGTAGCATGACCATGAAGCTAATGGTGAGTATCTGCAGTATTAGGACATCTTTCTAGCCCCTTCTACCTTTTTTTTGGTCAAACACCACATACTTGGGTCCCACATATCTGAAAGACTGCCGTTCCTTCCATACTCCATTGTGGCCCTTGTGTTCGGCTGGGAGTGCCCTCTTGTGGGTACCACTACCCAATTTTGTCTGTACAACAAGGGGCGCTGAGAGGCCTTTTTGTTTGCTGCCCTCATACTTTGCAACTCCCTTTCCCTGGAGGTCCACCAGAGTCTGACCATGAGCATATTCTGGAGGTGATGTAAAACTTTTTTCATCGGGCAGAGCTTCTGGTAGGTGGGGATAAAGATGGGGAGGGAGAGGGGTTTGGGGTGAGGGAGGGGGGCTTTTAGGTTCTTAAAAATTATATTATTTTATATTTTTGTGTTTTGCTTTTATAAACTGCCCTGAGCGTTCAGGGAAGGGTGGGATATAAATTTTAATAAAATAAATAAATAAATGATAACTCACAGTAGCTAGTGTTCCCCACCAGTTGTACTCTTCACCCAGTCTCTAAATACAGACTAAGTTAGCTTGTGATTGTACACCTACAGCAGCCTTCTCCCTGAGGGAGAATCCCTGTCTCCTCCATCTGTAGCAACCTTCTGCTTTGATCTTCAATTCTCCCTCAGCAGACCTCCCCTCAAGTTGCTCTGTCTGTTTATTAGGGGTGGGACACCAGGGAGAATACCGGATACTGAATGTACCGGTATCGGATCTCCCTGGTACTGGATTTACTGGTATCGGCATACCGGATCTTTAACATTGGGTGTTTTACCATTTTTTTTTTACATTGCGGCCGTTTATCTCAATGGCCACAATGTCAAAAAAATGGTAAACACCCAATGTTAAAGATCCGGTATGCCAGTACAGGTAATACCGGATTTATTGGATTAATCTGATACACCCAAATACTGGCAATATCGGTTCTCGGAAGAACCGGAATTCCCATCCCTATATAGACCAGCAGGGTCAATCAGGTAATTGGTTTGTTAGCAAGCAGGTGCTGCCATTAATGGGCCATGGGGTAGGTTACTGGCAGAGAAAGGAACCAAAAATTGCAATAACATATCAGCTGATTCAGCTGCCTGCCACACCACTACCACCCTTTGCTCATATTCCCTCTATTCCCTTTAGTAGATCTTTGTTTGCTTCTGGTATGTGGACTCCATCTTGTCCCCAACAAAGGGTTACAGGAGCTTCGTCACTAATGTAGTTCAGCAGAATCAGAGATTTTACAATAGCTGCAGTAAAACAATAGTTGCTATTGTCCAGATGCATCTTCACTATACACAGGTTAGTATGGATTCACAACATGCATCACATCCAGCCATGTAGTAATCATGTGAGCATTTACACCCCTAGAAATGGTTGGTAATGACTTTCACTGCAGTGTGAGAACTCTCCTGACTTACAACCATTTAAAACAACAACAACATCCTGTTCTTTCATGCATCCATGTGACCGTTCTTTCTCTAGTACAGGAATAAAGACCACAGTGGACAGGAGTGAGGATCGCCAAAGTATTTCTTTATGCAAATCAAACTGTCAATATCAGTCAGTCCAATTTCCATCTGAAATGAAAATATAGACCTACCTGGCTAGAATAAGTGAAACAAAATAAATATTTTGAATTAGAGATTTCAAAATTTGGCAGAATTTTGACTCAAAATGAAATGTTGATATGGCTGGGCTTTTTCTTTCACTATCCCTTTGTCCCTCTCTGTCGCTATGTTCTTTCTCCAGATATGGAACTCTCTCCCCTTGGAGGTTTTCTGAAGCCTGAGCATCTTCCAGGGCAATGTAAGACCTCTTTACTTGGCTGGGCCTTTAGCAAGTGGGGATTGGGTTTGGGATAGGGGTATGCACCAGGGCCCCATGTTGTTTTTCATTTTTCGTTCTTGGTTTCATTATTAAAATGGGTCATTTTCGTTAACGAAATGTTGTTTTTCATTATTGTTGTCAATATCAGTATCAGTTTCAAACAAAAAGGTTTTATTTTTGGTATCGGTATTGATTTCATGTGCCAGTGAAGAATTATTGTCAGACGTTGAACTCCTTCCCCTTCTCATTGTGAAACAGAAAGAACTGCATACAATAATATGTACTGTACACACATTATGTAGTTTTATTTATATAATATATACAGAATCTAAGCTAAACCTAACCTATGTTCCTATCCTATAATCCTAATATATATAATAAAACAGCCTAGTACCTATATATATATATATATGGACGGGGGAGAGAGATAGGGGAAGGGAAAAGGAAAACTCAGAGGTATAGCTACTATCTCTATTCTCTCTCTCACATATATATATATATATATATATATATACACACACACACACACACAGAGGAGGATTTCTAGTGCAAGCTCCAGCAGCTTCTGCAAATGCACCCTAACAAGCAAGAGAGCTAACACACAGTGAAGCAGCCCAGCCCTACAATAATAAGGGTTGCAGTGCCCGCCCCCAGATCCCTCCTGAATCCTGATTGAGTCTGGGAGGCAGAGGCATTGAGGAATCACAGGGTCCCATTCAACTGCTGGGATCTGCTTGCACTGCTCATTGGCCAGAGATATATCCATCAGGTACTTCTCTTCCCAGTTCAAGAGTTCAACACTGTTTATGGCTCCAAGATATCTGCTCCCTCCTCCCCTCTCCACATTTCCCTCCAAAAAACACCTGCCATACTGCCAGGCAATAACAAAATCAATAACGACTTTCATTATTGTTATTGATTTCATTATTTTTTGTCATTTTTGTTATTGCAATAACAAAAATTAAAATTTTAGTTTTTGTTATTGATATAACGAAAACGACATGCACACCCCTAGTTTGGAAGTGGTTTTACTGGAATTTTATATAATTTAATATTCTTATTGGTTTTTATTTTTGTAGATTTTCTATGACATATCCATATCCATAGATAAATATTATATATAATTATTTATATAATTATAATGATAATATATTCTAATTTTGTGTTGTAATTATGTCTATAATTATATATAATTATTTTGTGTTGTAAGCCTCCCTGAGCCTTTGGAGAAGGGTTTAATAATAATAATAATAATAATAATAATAATTAATTAATAAATATCCCAAAAGCCCAAATCTACTGCACTTCACTGTCACAAACACAAAAGTCAATAATTCAGTCTATACACCTTCTTGACTGTAGAAACACTTGAAAAAATAATGATTTTTATTTATATAGTGCCCTTCCACCTGATGGCACTCAGAATGCTTTACAATATTTAAAATACAAAACACCGTAACTTACAATCCATATAAAAATCCATTTAAAACAACTTTAAAAGCAAGGTAAATGGGAGGGGGAAATACATGAAAGGGAACCAGTAATGGATCCTCTAACAGTACCTGGAGAACAGAAAAAGTTTTCAGGCGTTTTTTGAAGGTGAGGAGGGAGGAACTAAGATGAACATCTGGAGGGAGCGAGTTCCACACTGAGGGGTCTGCCACAGCAAAGGCCCAGTCACCCACTGACTTAAGGCATGATGGCACGATATCCAAAAGCGGGTGGCATCTGAACAGAGGACATTTTTACATGGCGCTGCCAAGTGAGGGGTGCGGGGGTGTGCATGGCAGGTGGGCAGGGCTTGCACACAGCCGCACATGTATCCCTACTCACCCCCACTTATCCCCATGCACAGAGCAACCTCTGTTTTCCCAGGTACATGGGGATGAGTGGGGATGCGTGTTAGGTGGGAGTGCGCACGCACCCCCACTCACCGCATGCGTGTGCATCGAGTCCTTCATATGGATTGCCCCCACTCATGAACATGCAGATATCTGCATATTCGTGAGTGGGAGAGGCTCGTGTAAAAAGGGCCAGAGATAGCCAGTAGGATGAGATCCTAGGAGCAGATCTCAAATATAGCTAGGGCCTATGCCATTCAGGGCCTTAAAAAACAGGCAGTTATCTTGGTGGTAATGGAAGCCATTTAAAAGCACTGGGTAGTACTAGTTACACTATCCCTTTGGGGAAATGAAAAGACTGTTTTCTCATTTTGTGTAGCTATTGCTCATGGCTTTGACTCCATGAATGGGGCCTCTCACCCTACAGTAATAGGAATAATAAATAACAACCTTTTGTGCATCTCAGCTTTGTTAAACATAAAATTTGCCTTCAACTCTTTATTGAAACTATTTGAATAAGTTACTCGGATTATTGTTGATGGCAGGTAGGAAAGCTAGCGAGACCACATGTTTGATAACCTCCTTGACCTTTCGCCGCCCTAAGCAACTTCACAATTCATATACCGAACAGGGGGGAAAAGAGACTGACACCTTGACATTTATCAAGAGTAAGAACCAGCATGGATTTTGATGAACACTGGCATACTTGCTGATGGTGGTGCTCGAAGTCACATTGGCTTCCACAGGACAGTTTGTTGTGCCTCAGAGGGACCAAGTTGAAAGCTGCCGACTCATTTGAAGGGATATCAGCTTTTTCTAAGGACAGTCACAAGTGATCCATGTAAATTGCAGTTTGAGTGCAATCAATAGATGTGACAAGCAGCCGATGCTGGCAACTGGGGACATAATGAAGGTGTGACTGTGTAAACGGATAACAGATAACAATGCTATAGGAAATTATAGGGCAGTGCTGTATTGAATAAGTGCAGTGCAAAATGAGCTGCGCCTCGCAGGTCATGCTTTCCCGCTGCTGAAGTGCCTCTTGCACTTGTCCTTTGTAATTGTAAGTGGCAGCGGTGCCTGGCTGAATACAATGAGGGCATGTATTCAACCCTCGTTTGTTCTGCATTACAATACAATCTGCACCGTTAACAGCTGATCTATAGTGTCAGTGACCACCTCCCAAATGGACAAGATACCCGGGAACATACCAACTCTCGTCTGAGTTGGAAATTTCAAAGGTTAGCATCAAAATAAAGCTACCATTAACATAATGTTGGGCACCGGAGAGCCTCCTAATCAGAGTTTCATTAAAAATATGTGTTTTATATAAAACATTTGTGCTTCCTTGATAGTATATAATGCATAGGTTTTGGTGAGTCTAAAGATCCTTTGTCAGAAAGCAAAGAAAGAATGGCTGCAATGATAATCCTGAGCCCAATAACGTCAATGGTGGTCATATTCTCACTGACTAAAATGGGTGAAGATAGAACCCAATATCTGTTAAGCCTAAACATTACTTACTGCTGGATATGAGGATTTAGATATGGCCATTCAATGAATGACAATATATAACCATGGACAATACACAGTTTTACAAAGGTCTTCTGATGCTATTTAATCCACCACCCCCCTAAAAATTCCTTGGGGAAAGTACTTAAAATGCAGCCATTGATTTTTATTGATTTCAGAATACAGCTGTATGAGCTGCCTTTCTGCAATTTGGTTCTGACATTTGGATCCAGCATCAGCAGCTATTTTCAAAAACCTCCCGTCTCTGAGCCTTTTTGGTCTGAGGCCCATTTACAGGTTTGCGGATTAAGTTTAACATTTGAACCTGATCAAAGCGGAGGAGGAAACTCAAGGCGCTCTGTAGACTTAGCTGATATTTCATTATCACTGATCAATACTTCCTGCCATTTATGGGTTTATTTTTCCCTCTTCAAATGTCAGGTGTTTTCATTTATGGCTTTCTTCATCTGTCTTAGCCATCAGACATGTATCTCATTTATTTAAAACACTTATTAAAAAGGCCATTTGCTGGCAATTTCTTTTAATAGTGAGTTTGAAAATGTAGATCTGTACTTGTTATATGGTTTTTTTCATGTACATATATTGAATTTATGATAGTAATGAACAAGAGTCCCAGTAATGGATTAAAGACATTGTAATAGGCACTGACTGTATTATTATTATTATTATTATTAAACATTTATAAAGCGCCAGTAACAACCTGGCGCTGTACAGAACATATAATCAGCTGCGGTCCCTACCTGTGGCTTACAATCTAAAAGACAAGGAGGGGGAGACAAGGAGAGGGGACAGCGGGAGAGACATGGGAGAAGACAAACAAACATTCAGGCGGATGCGAAGTCTCAGGTGCGTGTACTTGGCTTGGTTACAAGGTGGTCGGTAGCAGCAGTCAGCAGAGGAGGGCTGACAGTAAGAGCAAGGGGAAAGACTAGAGGGCATTGGGAAAGGCAGCATGGAAAAGGTGGGTCTTGAGGAGGGATTTGAAGGAGCGGAGGGAGGAGGCGAGGCGGACGTCGGCAGGGAGGGAGTTCCAGGCATGCGGGGCAGCGAGGGAGAAGGGACGAAGGCGGTTGGGCGAGCAGGAGAAGCGAGGGAGAGCGAGGGAGGGGACAGCGGAAGAGCGGAGAGCGCGCGCAGGAGCGCGTAGGGCGATTAGGTCCGAGAGGTAAGGGGGAGCTTGGTCATGGAGCGATTTGAACGTGAAAACCAGGAGTTTGAACAGGATACGTTCAGGAAGGGGGAGCCAGTGAAGGGAGAGGAGGAGAGGCGTCACATGGTCGAAGCGACGGGCAGAGTGAATGACCTTGGCGGCAGAGTTTTGGATCGCCACAAGGGGGGACAGGTGGGAGCGAGGGAGGCCAGCAAGGAGGAGGTTGCAGTAGTCGAGGCGAGAGATAACCATGGCATGAACAAGGATTTTGGCCGAGGAGACAGATAGAAAGGGGCGAATGCGGGCAATGTTGAGGAGAGCGAATCGGCAGGATTTGGCCACAGAGTCAATGTAAGGTTTAAAGGAGAGGTGCGTGTCAAAAATGAAGCCCAAGCTGCGGGCACGGAGAACAGGACGGATGGTGACCCCATCAATGCAGACGGTCAGGTCAGAGGGAGAGGAGGGGGAGGGAGGAAAAATGAGGAGTTCAGTCTTGGCCATGTTCAGTTTGAGTTGGCGTCGGGACATCCAGGCGGAGATATCAGAGAGGCAGTCGACGAGGCGTGAGCGGACAGAGGAGGAGAGAGAGGGGGTAGAGAGATAGAGTTGGGTGTCATCAGCATAGAGATGGTATTGGAACCCGTGGGAGGCAATAATTTCACCAAGGGACCGGGTGTAGATAGAGAAGAGGAGAGGGCCAAGGACAGAACCTTGGGGAACCCCAACCGAGAGGGGAAGGGAGGGGGAGGTCGACTCGGGGAGGGAGACATTAAAGGAGCGGTCAGAGAGGTAGGAGGAGAACCAGTCAAAGACAGAGCCACGGAAGCCCAAAGAGTAAAGGGAGTCCAAGAGGAGCGAGTGGTCGACAGTGTCAAAGGCGGCAGAGAGGTCAAGGAGGACAAGAACGGAGTAGTGGCGCTTCGATTTAGCGACAAGTAGATCATTGGTGATCTTGGCCAGGGCAGTTTCAGTAGAGTGGAGGGGGCGGAAGCCGGACTGGAGAGGGTCGAGGGAGGAGTTGGCAGAGAGGAGGTTCAGGCAGCGGGAGTAGACGACACGTTCCAGGAGCTTCGAAGCAAAGGGAAGGAGGGAGACCGGCCGGTAACTAGAGGGATCGAAAGGGTCCAGGGTAGGCTTTTTGAGGATGGGGGAGACAGTGGCATGTTTGAAGGCAGAGGGGAAGGAGCCTGTGGAAAGGGAGAGATTGACAACATGCAGAAGGGGGGGAGCGACAGTGGGAGCAATAGAGGTCAGGAGGCGGGAGGGGATCGGGTCAAGGGGGCAGGTGGAGGGGTTGGATGAAGAGAGAAGAGCAGAGATTTCCTGGAGAGAGGCAGGAGGGAAGGATGCGAGGAGGGAGGGGGGCGGGGGAGGGGGCGGGAGGGGAGCGGGGGGCGGAGGGGGGCGGGAGGCAATATCCCGACGGATCTTGTCAATCTTGGAGGTGAAGAACGACGCAAGATCCCGAGCAGCAAGGGAAGAGGGCGGGGGAGGGCAGGGGGGTTTGAGAAGGGAGTCGAAAGTAGAGAAAAGGCGGCGAGGGTCGCGGGAGAAAGATTCGATCCTAGAGGCATAATAGCGCTGCCTAGCTAGGGAGATAGCCGAGGAGAGGGAGGAGAGGGAGAATTTGTAATGGAGGAAGTCAGGGAGGGAGCGGGATTTGCGCCAGAGGCGTTCGGCAGCCCGGGCGCAGGAGCGGAGGTAGCGGATGGCAGGGGTAAGCCAGGGGCGGGGGTCGAGGGGGCGGACGGGGCGAGCAGAGGGGGGGGCAAGAGAGTCAAGGGTCGAGGAGAGAGAAGCGTTGAGAGCAGAGACAGCAGAGTCAGGGGAGGAGGAGGCGAAAACGGGGGGGAGAAGGGGGGAAAGATGTGTGGCAAACTCCGAGGGAGTAAGGGCCTGCATATTGCGGAAGGGGCGCATAGAGGGGGAGGCGGAGGGGGGTCGGTGGGAAAGGCTGAAGGAGCCGAGGAAGTGATCAGAACTAGGGAAGGGGTCAAAGGAGAGGTCAGTTAGAGAACAGTTTCGAGTGAAGACGAGGTCGAGGGAATGGCCGTCAGTATGAGTGGGGGAGTCGGTCCAGAGTCGGAGATTAAAGGAGGAAGCGAGAGAGAGAAAGCGGGAAACAGAGGGGGCGGAGGGCGTGTCAACGTGAATGTTGAAATCACCAAGGATAAGAGTGGGGATATCATCGGAGAGGAAGAAGGTGAGCCAGGATTCAAAGTCCGTATAAAAGATAACATATATAAAAAACACAGCTCCTGCCCCAAAGCACTTGCAACCTAAATCAGGTCTGTGCCCTGTGTATTAGCACTAGCGGTACGTGTGTGTGTTTTGGATGCGGAGGGTAGAGGGCCAGAAAAACACCAGAAGAAGTGGGTGTTTTTAAATGATCAGGGTGATCAGAGGGGTGTGTGCCTGTGGCCACTGACTGGTAGGGATGTGAAAACGCGATTCGGAAGTTCGGAGTTCGGCCCGAATTCAGTCTGTTCGGATGACCGAACCTGAACCGAACCTGATTCCAAACTCCAAAACGGCCGAACAGTTCGGTCAGTTCAGATCAAGTTTGGGTGTTTCAGGTGGTTTGGGTGGGAGAAATGTGACCCATTGCCAGTTGGTGACCACTGCCTGACCCAGGCAGGGACAGGGAGTTCGGGTGGCAAAAAAGTGCCACTGGAAGGCAAAACGTGACAGGGAGGGAGAGTCTATGGATGGGCGAACAAATCATGGTTCAGGTTCGCCCGTTCGGTTCGGCTGTGTTCGGTTAGTCGGTTCAGATGTTCGGCCGTTCAGTGGTTCGGGTCAAAAGTTGAGTTTGGATTCGGTATTCAGTTCGGTCGGGATCAGTTTGGTCTTTGGTTTGGTGCAATCGGAAACTGAAAATGACATTTGGTTTTTGAAATAAAAGAAAAAAATTAAAAAACATATTTATGGCTATAACACTTTTGTTTCTTATTACTTTTTAATGGAATTTAGGAAGATTGTACCCCCAATGTAGGGCATCAATTGTACCAAAATTCAGAACGATTAGATAAAGGAAACCAATTTCAGAAGCAATTGAATATTGTGATTTTAAGAAAAGCTCCCTACACATTCATGGCTACAACTTCTTTATCTTGCATCCAATGTTTATGAAACTTGTGCATATTACATCCCTCCATATGCTTAATATTTCTGCCAATTTTAGGAAAGAGT
>QEPC01013748.1:5652627-5669530 GCA_003113815.1 Sphenodon punctatus
ATAAAATGGGTGTTACATTTGATTATACATGGCACAGGGCAACACTGCAGCCCTGCAACATGGGCCCTTTTCACATGAGATGCCTCCACCCAGTTTCGCTTGGTGGAGATGGGTGGAGGCGTCTGTGTAAACACCACTTGCAGTGGGTGGGGTGCATTTTGCTGGGTGGATATGGGTGGAGGCGTCTGTGTAAACACCGTGGGTGGTGGGTGTAGATGCGTGCATGCTCCCACGCAACACCCATCTCTACCCACCACCCACCCACAGAGCAATTGGCAGTGGAGTCCGTTGCTCCATGGGTGGGTGGAGGATGGAGATGGGTGTTGCGCACCATGCAGAGCATGCACACATCTATACCCACCGCCCATGGTGTTTACACAGATGCCTCCACCCATCTCCACCCAGCGCAACTGGGTGGAGGCATCTCGTGTGAAAAGGGCCCATGTTGCAGGGCTGCAGTGTTGCCCTGTACCATGTATAATCAAATGTAACACCCATTTTATTGGTGTTAGAGTGTCTGTGTAAAAAGGGCCTACGTCAGTGAACATGAATGCCAACAAACAGTCATGTTGTGAGGACCAATGAGTGGGGAAGCATAACGTCTTCAGCGTTACAGCCAATCCACCACTATAGGGTGACAACAATGCTCAACGTTTAATGCTATGTCCAAAAAAATGTATACAACATCTGTAGAAAGTCATAAAAGAGTTTAACTTTTGCAATACCCTTCATGGAGTCATTTAACCAAGTTCAAATTGTGTGAGACACAATGAACATATTTAGCATTTGGGACTCTCTCTTTAATTCTTGTCTGCACTAGTAGGTCCAAGCTGTATTGGCAGCCCCATCGGACCCTTGCCCTTTACGTTTTGCTGAATCAAAACCTCTCTGATTAAAAATTGGAGAATTCTTTTCTCCAGTTCTGCTGCACTCTGTCCATGAACTTTTTTGAATCCTAAACAAAAATCATTAATTTTTATTTCTTCTGGTTTTCCATCTTCATTGTATAGAACTGTAACGTATCTTAGCACTTGGCTCATTTGATCTCGAAATCTAGCCCTGACAATTGTAAGAAAGAAAGCTGCATGAAGCGGTTGATTTATGCTTTTAACCAAGCGCCCACGTGCACAGTGCACTGTAAGATTCCCCGCCAGGAATGAGATTCAGCACCACAGTAACATGGGCAAGCAGCCTTAGAACTGAGATAGGTGACTGCATCTTTTGTCTTTTTAAGCAGTTCTTCCAGTACAGGGTCATGTTTACTGAGCAGCTCAGTTGCAGCAAAGAAATTTCCATGGTTTGCCTTCTTTCTTCCCTGTGTCCTCTGAAATGGTAAATTAAAATTTGCCATTACCAAGGTCAACGGAACATTAATGATGCGGTCACACACCTGGCACCAATAGTCAGCTTCACGTTTAACTCTGGCTTCTAGGTCTTTATCAAGTGTACGTCCTGAACACCACTGTTCATATATGACACATGCTTGTACACGCTGAGCTGATATTTCATGCCTTTATTATTATTATTATTATTATTATTATTAGCAAACATTTATATAGCGCCAGTAGTGTACCGGGCACTTTACAAAGTAATAAAATAGACACGGTCCCTGCCCTTAGGGCTTACAATCTGAGAGACAGGAGCTGGGGGAGAGACTTAGGAAGGGGAACAGAGGGAGCGACAAGGGGTCAAACATTCATGAAGATGCGAGGTCTCAAGTGCACGTACTTGGCTTGGTTACGATGAGAATGACAGCAGGCAGGTCCATGTTGCAAGGATAAGGGTAAACCGATCGTAGGTATAGGAATAGTGGCTCAGCAGGATAAAGAGTCAGACAGAGCAGAGCGAAAGAGGTGAGTTTTAAGGAGAGATTTGAAGGTATGAAGGGAGGGGGCAAGGCGGATGTGGACAGGGAGGGAGTTCCAGGCATGGGGGGCAGCAAGTGAGAAGGGACGAAGGCGCTTAGGGGAGCAGGGAAGGCGTGGAAGGGTGAGAGAAGGGACAGAGGAGGAGCGAAGTGCACGGGCTGGAGTATGGAGGGCGATAAGTGCAGAGAGGTAGGGGGGAGCAAGGTTGTGAAGAGCTTTATAGGTGAAGACTAGGAGCTTGTGCAGGATTCGTTCAGGAAGGGGAAGCCAGTGAAGCGAAGAGAGGAGGGGCTGCACATGGTCGAAGCGACTGGCGAGGTAGATGACCCTGGCAGCAGAGTTTTGGACAGAGATGAGGGGAGAAAGGTGAGACCGGGGAAGGCCAGTGAGAAGGAGGTTACAGTAATCGAGGCGAGAGATGACCAGAGCATGAACAAGAGTTTTGGCAGACGAGACAGAGAGAAAAGGGCGAATCTTAGCAATGTTATGGAGGGAGAAGCGACAGGATTTAGCAACAGAGTCAATGTAGGGTTTAAAAGAAAGGGCTGAGTCAAAGATGAAGCCTAGGCTACGGGCTTGGGGGACAGGCAGGATGGTGACTCCATCAATAGTTATTGACAGTGAGGAAGGAGAGGAAGGATGAGGGGGGAAGATAAGGAGTTCAGTTTTAGCCATGTTGAGTTTGAGTTGACGTTGAGACATCCAGGTAGAGATGTCAGAGAGACAGTTGATGAGACGAGCTTGAACAGAGGGAGAGAGAGAGGGAGTAGAGAGATAGAGTTGAGTGTCATCAGCATAGAGGTGGTATTGGAAGCCATGGGAGGCAATGAGTTTGCCTAAGGATGAGGTATAGATCGAGAAGAGGAGAGGGCCAAGAACAGAGCCTTGAGGAACACCAACTGAGAGGGGGAAGGAGGAGGAGGCGGAGTTGGAGAGAGACACATTAAAGGAGCGGTCAGAGAGGTAGGAGGAGAACCAGTTATGGACAGAGCCACAAAAGCCAAGGGAGTGAAGGGAATCCAGCAAGAGTGAGTGGTCAACAGTATCGAAGGCAGCAGAGAGATCAAGGAGGACAAGAATGGAATAGAGACGTTTAGATTTAGCCACCAGAAGATCGTTGGTGATCTTAGCGAGAGCAGTTTCAGTAGAATGAAGGGGGCGGAAGCCAGATTGGAGGGGGTCAAGGGAGGAGTTGGAGGATAGGAAGTCAAGGCAGCGGGAGTAGACAACACGTTCAAGCAGCTTGGAAGCAAAAGGAAGGAGTGAGACAGGACGATAGCTAGAAGGGTCAGAGGGGTCAAGAGTGGACTTTTTGAGAATAGGAGAGACTGTGGCATGTTTGAAGGCAGAAGGGAAAGAGCCAGTAGAGAGGGAGAGGTTGATGATGTGCAGGAAGGAAGGGGCGACAGTGGGAGTAATGGAGGTGAGGAGGCGGGAAGGAATGGGATCAAGGGGGCAAGTGGAAGGGTTGGAGGAGGAGAGCAGAGAGGAGATTTCCTTAAGGGAGGCAGGGGAGAAGGACATGAGAGAAGGAAGGGGAGAAGGAGGAGGGGCCTTTCTATGCTTCTGGTTAAGTGCTACCAATCAGAGAAGCCATTTGCCCAAACTTCAGAAGAAACAAGTTTGGTGTCTCCAAAAAGCTAACAGGGCTCACAGTAACACTTGTTTTAATGTTGGTGAATAGCACAACCAAGTTCTTTGTAGTTTATTGTCAGCTTTAGACATTTTTTTACATTAAAAACAGCACTGAAACTGTGCCCTTTGTTTGGTCCATCTGCTCCATAAACAAAAGGTCCACTTGGCCTACGAGGCCCAGGTTGCAATATGAAAGTTTTTCATCAGCATTCAAAATGCCACTAGGCAGGTAGGCTGGCGTCGGACTCGCTCTGAATCCGACCGACTTCTCCGTAGGGCCCATTTGCGGTCCCATGTTGAGGCTGTGAGGATGGCAAAGAAAGAGTGATTGGGTGGCACCCAATCATGCTCACAAAGTGAATGCTGAGGCAGGCGGGTGAGTGTGCATGCATGCATGCATGCACGATCCCGTAAAACACACATACACACCCACCTCCACCCATCGCCCACTCACAGAGCTGTTGGGCAAAATGGCTATTGCTCCATGAGTGGGCATGCGTGGGCATGCGGGGGAGGATCAGTGTCGCCCGTGTACACCACCCCCAACACCACCCATGTTGCTGCGTGCACACCAATCCCCCTGGCATCCGTAGCCCATTTAAAAAGGGTCAAGGAAGTTGGTCTTAACACAGGATGGGCCAGTGGGGAACCTCAGGCCTGTGGGTCAAATGTGGCTTGTGACAAGCTTTTATGTAGCCCCTTACCTGATCCAGTTCCTAGATCTGGTACTGAGATCCAGTTTTTACCTGCAAGCATTGAAAGACTGAGCTCAGGCCCAGGGCAAAGTACTAGATATGAGAACATGCACACAAGGAGAGGGAACAGGTCTGTTGCACAATGCACAGGTCCATGAGCAGGACCCTCCTTTTCTTGGTCACATTCTTAAGGCACCCCCACCCCTGTGTTAAGACCAACTTCCTCCTTGTCTCAACTTTGTCCCCCTCTCCCTTTCTTGAATGACAATTTTTGGACTGTTCCCTCATATCCTCCCTGGACTAGGGGACAGGGAGGAGGCTGATGGGACTTGGGGGTGGGGGGTTAACCTACTGAATACACATTAATTGAAGCCAACGCTCACTACAACCCAGAAATTAAGGAACTAATTAACTGCATTGTGCAGATTGGATCTGGGCAACTGAGTGTCTAAAACTTGAATATTTATTTATTTATTTATTTATTTATTTGTTTGTTTGTTTATAATAACATTTCTATGTTGTCCCCTCCTGCTACAAGCATCTCAGGGTGGCTAACAACATTTTAGAACATATAATAAAATGAATTAAAAACAACATTCCCAGAATTAACCACCCCTCCCCCCCAAACAATAAAACCCCACCTGAACCCAATGCATGCATGTGGTTTGCAAAACAGCCAAGCACTCTTCCAGGATAGGGCATTGAGACTCCACTTGTGCCCTTGGTCGATGACCTGTGCCCTGCTTTAGATCTGTGACAGTCGACCCTTTTGGTCCTGTTAGACTCATCAGCTGCTTTTCATACCGTTGATCATGAGATGTTGGTGACTCATATGCAGGATTGTGCCGGGGTGGGTGGGATTGTTCTTGAATGGTTCTGCTCGTCCTGGCCAGGAGAACTCACCGTGTGGTTCTGGGTGATTGTACATCATCTCCCTGGGATCTCATACGTGGGGTCCCGCAGAATTCCATTCTGTCCCTTCTTCTGTTCAATGTGTACATGCAGCATTTGGGTGAGGTTGTGAGAGGACTTGGAATGTGTTGTCATCAATACACTAATGACACCCAGCTTTACCTCTCATTTTCATCTGACCCAAATCCCACAGTCTCATTGCTTCCTCGATGTCAGGCAGCTGTGGGGGACTGGATGAGGGTGAGCTGCCTGAAGCTGTATCCCAACAAAATGGAGGTGATCCTGGTGGGGAGGGCCGAGGAAGTGGAGGTCCCCATCATTGATGGGGAATGCCCTGCCTTGGTTCCTCAGGTTCTCAGTTTGGGGGTACTCCTTGATTCACAGCTCCACTTGGATGTCCAGGTGGCAGCTGTGGTGAGGAGTGCATTTACTAAACTACATCTGGTATGACGGTTATGGCTATATATCGCAGACTGCAACCTTGTCACCATCATCCATGCCTTCATCACCTTGAGGCTTGATTACTGTAATACACTCTACGTGGAGCTACCCAAAGTGATGATCTGGAAGCTGCAGCTGGTGCAGAATGTGGCGGCCCGTCTCCACAGGGGAATGGGCCGCCGAGAGCACATAACACCAGAGCTCTGTTCTCTTCCCTGGCTGCCTATAGACTTCCAGGCCTGCTTCAAGGTGTTAGTGCTTACCTATAAAGTCCTACATGGTCTGGGCCCCACCCACCTGCAGGATCGCCTCACGCCCCAGGTTTTGGAATGGCCACTGCGGTCAGCTGGGGGCACCCTTTTGAAGGTTCCCTGTGTTCAGCTGGGGGCCACACTGGAGAGGGCGTTCTTGGTTGCTGTGACTCGGATGTGGAACTCCCTCTCAGCTGAGGCTTGTTTGGCCCAGGACCTTCTCTCCTTCAGGCATCAATGTAAAACCTGGTTGTTCCACCAGGCATTTGGTGAGAGAGACGGGTAGGGGGAGGAGTGATGTTGATTTTGGGGGGAAATGATGATATTGCTGTTTTAATTGAATTTTTAGGAGTTTATGTTATATATTTTATTTTGTTGTGCCGCCCTGAGCTGCCTTGGCAGGAGGGGGTGGGATAGAAAATCTTTTAATAAATAAAATAAAATAAATAAACTGGAACCAGATATCCCAGTCCCAAATTGATTACCTCAACTGTGCTTTTATACGAGTGGGTCACAGTCGCGTGACCCGCTTGCATGATTTTTCAAAATCCCGCGAAGTGGGATTATACGTGACAATGGACACAATCAAGCGCATTCAGGGTGGTCGCACGTTGTTTGCTGACCACGAACTGAATACCTCACACGGCGAGGAATTTAGTTCGTGGTCGGCAAACAACGTGCGACTGCCTTAAATGCATGTGATTGTGTCCATCATCACGTATAATCCCTCGCTGGATTTTGAAAAAACGCGCAACCTGCTCATATAAAAGCAGTCCAAGCCTATACGCCAATAAGCCCAAGATCACATCAGGGGGTCCAAACACCTCCCAGCAAGGTCTGTGCCAGAATTATACTCACACACAGACATGCACACATGGATACACCCCCCCCTATGTGTAGAATGCAGACACACACGTACACTTGCCTAGAGGCGCACCCATGTGTGCACACACACTTGCCCAGAGGCGCACACACATGCGCACAGTGGTGTGCACACACAGACACACACTTGCACACAAAAATGCCCAGGGGGGTAGGCTCAGGGGGTTGGGACCCTGATGTTTAGGGGCCTTGTACCCACCCTATGGCTGGTGGGGTGGGGGTGCTGCCTAGGGCCCCAGGCCCAGAGAGTAGGGCTCAGGGCTCAGGACCCTTATGTGTACAGGTCCCGGGCTCACCCTGTGGCTGGTGGGGTAGAGGCTGTTGCCCATGGTCCCAGGCGGGAGGGCTCAAGGGATCAGGATCCTGATGTTTATGAGTCCCATGCTCAGCCTATGACTAGTCAGGTGGGGGGTGCTGCTCAAGACCCTGGGCCCAGGGGCTCGTGGGGAGGGACCCTGATGTTTAACTTACTGAATGTGTGTGGGGGGGGAGGGCTCTTTAACCAAACCCCACCTTGTGGAGCTGTCTCTGACTCTCCGTGACCATCCGGTCCCCTCGTCTCCTCATCTTGCTGCCTCCTGACTCCAAGTCCCAGATGGCTCGCGCAGGCTCCTCCGACTCACTCAGATGAGTGACAAGTACGAGTCCAAACCACTGGTGCTGTCAAGTCAAAGCAGAAGAGCGGAGCCGGCCCAGGCAGCAGACAGACAGACAGACAGACAGACTCGTGGAGCGGTGAGGTGTGCAGCGTTGCAGGCAGTTTCCTGCCACCACCCGTTCAGCTGCTGCCTACGCTGAGCAAATCTGTGCCCAGTGCCCTGTTCAGCTGCTGCCTACACTGAGCACATCTGTGCCCAGGGCCCCGTGCATCCACTCCCCACTAGAACCTTTTAATCTCTGGTTCCAGGCCCAGGTGGGCCCTGTAAGGCCCTGGGCTTGGGCAAAATTGTGCCCCCTCCCCCTGCGCCCCGATAGCTATGCCGGTGCTAGATCAGATTATAAAACAGTCAGTTTGTAAGCACCTTGATGACAATGGGGCGATTGCTGTAGCCAGCATGGATTTGTCAGGAACAAATCATGCCAGACTAATCTTCTCTCCTTTGACACAGTAGCTTAGTGGATGAGGGGAATGCTGTGGTCATAATATATCTTGATGTTTTATTTATTTCATTTACTGTCACCTTGTGACAGTGTCTAGGGAAGAGTGCGCCCTAGGCACTGTCACAAGGTGTCTAACAAAATAAATAAATAGGAAGACACATTTAATGGCTTTCATCCAAGCACATTCATTTTTGAGCAAATAGCGGTTAGTGAAGGCATTTTCTGATTCTTTTTTCTATGCACGAGACATTCTTTTTCTTAAGTAATGGTTCATGATGTGGCTAACACAACACACACTGCTCAACATGATGGCTCAAAAGACTTGGAAAGTGATGACTTTCTGCAGTGGGAAAAACAAAATGACCTTTAGAAAAATCAAAACCCTTCAATCAATACTGCGGCCCCCACTACCTGCAAAAATTACACTTAGATTTTTCTCCACCCAGCTTTTGGTGAGAGGTTCATATAGAAAGTTCTGGTAGCTGTGAAATTCTGAGCTCTTCTAAGGCTCTTTACTTTTTATTAGAAGCAGTCAGTTGTGCATACTATTTACCCAAAGACTCATTATGGCCCTTTAACAAGGCAAGCAAGCTCTTTAAGACATGGAAGATTTAGTTGCACCCTCCTCTGGGTAAACTTGCTCTCCAGGACGACTCCAGGTAAACAACTACACCTGAGAGAATATGAATATGGGTCAGATGATTGGCTGCATTGTTACCAAAAGACAGGTAGACAGGTAGAAAGAAGACGGCTGCAAGGAAGCCACTTAGAGCATGCTTGCCCAAAGGAAACAATGGCAGACAAAGGGAAGGACAGTAAGATTGGGATTGTGAGTCTTTGGGGGAGTAATACCCCACAGCCAGGGAATTTGTATACATTTACATATGCATTCTTATATACATCTTAAATCACACCCATGCACCCATTCTGCTAGCCTCTCTCAGCTACGTAAAGAGAGTCCTCCCATGCCTTTCTGTGTCATTCACTCTACTCGACTACCAACCAGTGTGCCACGGATTTGGTATGTTGTGAACCTGAAAATGTAGGTAATGATAGTTGTTGCGTGAACCATGACCCTTCAAGATCATATGAAAACTGTTATAGTTAGGATAGCCATTGGTGCGTTGTCCAGCATAAGTTCCTCACTCCTTCCCAGTACCAAAAATTCTTCTTCTTCATACTCTTCCAACTGTGTGGGGTGAGGAGGGGGTCAAGGAGAGCAAGAGACAGCAGCTGCTAGGGCCGACTCCCCTGTCTTCTGCAGCTACAGGTTCTGATCAAGTCCCATTTTGCAATATGTTGACAAGCTACTTCTCCTCTTAAGTGGAAGCACTCTGGGCACTTTGCTGAAAAACTCTGGGCTCAGGCCTCTGCAACCAATGGATGCAAGGAGGGGGCTGCCATAGGGTTGAAGCAGGCTCAGCACTAGGGTAGAGTAGAGCAAAGGATTCCAACTTTTTGTGGGGGGCAGGCACAGCTAGGCTTCAGCAACAACAATGCTTTCACAGTGTGTTCAGCTGCACACTTAACACTGGAAACCCTTCTTCCATGTAGCTGAACAGAAAATGAACTGGGTATGAATTGGACTATTAAATTAGCAATTTCACCTACAATCTAAATCTATACTATGTAATATCCACTATAACTAGCCATCGGTCCGGGTTTATACCAGACAGACCTATTTTCTGAAGGCTTTGTCCTTGTCCATTACTGAATTGAGCCGGACAGGTTTTTGTTCAGTGTGTTTGAGATGCCACCAGCACTGGCCACTTTTCTCACCCTCCCTTTGAAGTCGTGATCTCACAACTTCCAGGTAGGGACAGTGGCATTGGCACCCCCACCTTGGGCCCATCACAGATCTCTCAGCCTAATCTACCTCACAGAGTTGTTGTGAGGATTAATAGTTGGGTTAATTAGTTTAATATTAATGGTTAATTGTTAAAGTTAATAAGCTGAAATGTGAACCACCCTGAACCTAAGAGAAAGGGTGGGATAAAAATTGAAATAAATAAAAAAAATTAAAACAGGACGGAGCAAGCACCAGTGGCGATGGCACATCCAGGGCTCAAGCGGAGGGAGGAAAAGGTGCTGGGAGGAAGAAGGAGGGAAGGGGTGGGACAGGAGGGGAGAGGAGGGTGAGGGGTTCCAAGTCCATTTCTTGCACCTGGACCCATTCCAACTTAGCTACATCCCTGGCATGGACACTTAAGGGGTGTGTGCAGAACTGGAGAAGGAAAAGTCCAGAAGATCATGGTTCTATGCTAGGGATGGGGAACATCAGGCCCAGGAAACCAATGTGGCCCATGGCTAGTTTTTATGTGGTTCATTTCCAATTCCTGGATCTGCTGCCTAGATTCCGTTCTCACCACCAAAACTGAGCTTATCCCTGATAAGGGATCAGGAATGAGGGTGTGCACACAAGGCTAGGGGATGGATCTATGATCTGGAGGCTCTTCATCCTAACCACCCCCACCTCAAACTTCTATGTGGCCCTGATTTATGCCATGGTTACATCTTCTATCCTCAATTGCATGCTCTCGTCTCTACTGTCTTTCTCTGAGCTCACTCTGTCAGTGCTTGAGGGTAAGGACAGTGAAGTTGACCAACATATGGCATGGCCTTCTTGTAGAAAAGCCTGTCACATCATCCCACCAACTTCAAAGGGCAGGGCCATTTTAAAATTCAAGGAACATTCCAGCAAAGATTGCATTGGAAACCCTTCCTTCCAGCCAAGCTCCTAGGTGGCACGCTGCGAGGTCCCAGGCAGCTCTGGCGGCAGGAGAACCGGCAGAGACCCTGGAGAACTCACAGAGATACAGGAAGCGCCCTGTCACCTACACAAGGAGACACCTCCTCAATGACAGCGAGAGCACTGCCCCCTGCGCAGCAGGATGCTTCCCAGGCGTCACCGCATGTTCTGGCCTCCCCGTGGCAGGGCGATTCTTGCAAGGTGTCCCCGGCTCCAATCTGACGCAGCGCGCGCTTAGCGGCAGGATGCGTACGGTGGGGGGTGGGGCCCTAACTCACCAGCAACCACACTCACCTGAGCCACTCAAGAGAATAGATAAAAGCACCAGTGGGACACCAGGTCCCTGCAGGTAATCAGTGAGAGAAGCTGGCCCCTCCTTGCCTTGATCTTTGAGAGCTGAGTATTTGTCTTGACTGTGCTGATTGGGATTGTGTGTCTGGTTCTTTGTTCCTTGTCTTGCCCCTTTTCCTAGTTGTGGTATCAAGTCTGGGTGTGAGAGATCGCCCCCTCGTGCACTCCCCTCCCCCTTCATCCTACAGTTGGCCTGTGGTTTTGTTCCTCCCCCCCGCCTGTGTTCCTTCCCCGTGCACCTCCCTCCAGGTTTGCTGGACCCTCTCCCATCCGTTCCCAGCTCCCCCTTCCTTGCCCCTTCCCTCCTCCCTTATTCCCCCTCCTCACCCCCGGACCCTTTCCCCTCCTCTTTCTCCACTTCGACACTCCCTCACTGTGCGACACTGGTGGCCTGGCTTGAGCGCCTGGTCGTGTGGCTGTTGTCCCTGTCCCACCCCCTCTCCTGCTTCTGGTTGGCACAGTCTCTCCTCCCCTGTGATGATAAGGGTTGCTGCCTGTCTCAGGAGGAAAGCCCACCCACAAACCTGAGGGGATTACTGACTACCTCAAGTGTCCTTGGAGAGGCGACCATATTTCCAGAGGGCTCCCTTCCTGGGTGCCTCAACCCTTCCCTGTCCCTCATCCTCTTCCCCCTCCCCCTCTCTAACACTAGGTCCCTCCACCCAAAAACCAGAAAGCAGACAGTTTAGGTGGAAAACAGCAAAGAAAGGGACCATTTGGGGAGGGGGGTTGGGGGGTTTAATCTTCTCCTACTCTTATTTATTGTTTTATTGTGCCTAACCCTGTTTTAATATTATGATTGTTTTAAATTTTATATAATTGTATTTTTATGTTTTGAAATTTTTAGCCACCCCAAGCTGTTTTCAGGAGGGGTGGGATATTATTATTTTTATTATTATTATTTATTCAATTTTTACCCCGCCCCTCCTAAAAACAGCTCTGGGCGGCTTACAGCAATAAAAACAATCACATGTAAAATATATCTAAAAACAATTAAAACATATCAAAATACAATTCAAAGTATTAAAACAGGCCCTGGGAACTCAATAAAACAATAAATAGGGTAGGGGAGATAAAACCCTCTAACCCACCCTCCCCAAAGGCCTGGGCAAACAGCTAGGTTTTAAAACTTCACCGTAATGTCAAAAGGCTTGGGGCCAGGCAAGCTTCCTCCGGGAGGGAGTTCCAAAGGTGCGGCCCAGCCACCGAGAATGCCCTCTCCATTGTGGCCCCCCGCTTAACGCAGGGGACCTCCAAGGAGGCACCCCAGGCAGACCGAAGGAGCTGCTCTGGGGCGTGGAGGGCAAGGCGGTCCCTGAGGTATGAGGGACCCAGACCGTGAAGGGCCTTGTAGATCAACACCAATACCTTGAACCTGGCTCGGCACGCTATTGTCAACCAGTGCAGAGACCGGAGCACAGGTGTTATGTGCTCCCGATGAACCGTCCCTGAGAGGAGCCAGGCCACCGCATTCTGCACTAGCTGCAGCCTCCGAACCAGGAACAAGGGAAGCCCCACGTAGAGTGCATTGCAGTAGTCCAACCTCGAGGTGATGAAGGTATGGATGAGGGAGGCCAGGTCTGGGCCGGAGACAAATGGATGCAGCCTCCACACCAGATGCAACTGGTGGAAGGCAGCCTTCGCGACTGCCTCCACCTGCCACTCCAGGAGGAGATCCGTGTCCAATATCACCCCCAGACTCCGGACCTGCTGAGCTATAGGAGGGTGAACCCCCCCAATCAGGGGAGCCACTACCTCCCTCACTCTCCCCACCAACATCACCTCCGTCTTATCGGGGTTGAGCTTAGTCTGCTCTGCCACATGCATTACGCCACAGCCTCCAAACACTGGGACAGCAATGAGATGGCAGGATCTGGGTCAGTTGAAAAAGAGAGGTACAGCTGAGTATCATCAGCATATTGGTGACATCACACCCCGAACCCTCTTACGACCTCCCCCAAGGGCTGCATATATACATTAAATAAAAATGGAGACAGAATGGAACCCTGCGGAACGCCGCATGATAAGACACGGGGGCAAGATGTCTCATCCCCCAGCACCACCCATCCAGACCCCCCATGTCACGCAGTCATCTCAACAGCAGCCCATGGTTCACGGTATCAAAAGCGGCTGAGAGATCTAGCAGGATGAGAAATGTTGAACATCCTGCATCCATCTCCCGGCGGAGATCGTTGACCAAGGCCACCAACGCCATCTCAGTGCCATAGCCAGGGTGGAACCCAGATTGAAAAGGGTCCAGGAAACCGATGCTATCTAGATGCACCTGGAGCTGGATCGCCACCACCCGCTCAATAACTTTCCCTAAAAAGGGAAGGTTAGAGACAGGTTGGTAACTGGCGAGTGCATCCACGTCCAAGGATTGTTTCGTCAGCAGGGGGCACACCGCAGCCTCCTTGAGGCTGGGCGACACCCTCCCCTGCTGCAAGGACGCGTTCACTACCCTCACTAGCACCATCCCCAACGTCTCCCTGGAGGCTTTCACCAACCAGGATGGGCATGGATTGAGTTCGCTACAGGTGGCTCTCACAGACCCCAAGACATCTGCCGCATCAGCCGGCGTCACTTCCTGAAGCTCCCCCCACAAAGCTGGACCAGACGGGGCCTCCATCAACTCGCGCTCTCCCCCAACTGCCCCTAATCCAGCATCAAAGTCGCTGGATTAGGGGACTTTAAATCGATTAGGGGATATAAATCGATAAAATAAATAAATAAATAAATTTTAACCAAGAGTAGCCGTGACCACGGCCTTTACACATGTTTGGGAGAGGTGGCAGGAAACCAGCCACGCACATGTAAACACGTTGAAACGTTTGAGCAGTTGCAGGCCTGTATTGCAGCCAAACAAGCCCCATCCAGACCAGCATCCCTAGTACCTACACTGTATCCCCGGCAGCCAAATGCCTGTCCAAACAAACAGCAAAGGGACCATTTTAAACAAGAGTAGCCATGACCAATAGACCCACACATTTTAAAAATGGCCTCTCTACTCATGCTTGGGAGGGGAGAAGGAAAGCAGCAATGCATCATGTAAACATAGAGCAAGGAAAGCAAACCATCTTAAGGCAACAATATTATGTGCAGTCCTTAGCACACCATAAAAGCAGCAGCGAAGATTTCCACTTGTCCCCCAAAACATGCTGCACAGCTCTATTGCAAGCTAAGAGGCAAGGACTAGCCATTAATAAAAAAAAACCTGCCACAACTTCCAACCAAACTGCAAAGTGCAGGGCCATTTTAAAACGCAAGGGACATTCCAGCAAAGATTGGATTGGAAACCCTTCCATCCAAGTCCCTACGTCCCCCCCACGAAAAACAGAAAGCAAACAGTTTATATGGAAAACAGCCAAGAAAGGGACCAAGAGTAGCCATGGCCAGTGGAGGCCCCAGAAAATGGTCACAGACTTTGCACATGCTTGGGGAAGGTGGGGGAAAAGCAGCAGTGCACCTGCAAACACACAACAAGCAAAAGCAAACCACTGAAACCAGATCTTAAGCCAACCATATTATCCTCAGCACACCACAAAAGCAGCAGGGAGGAGTTCCATTTGTTCCCCAAAACATGGGTCACATCTCTGTTGCAGCCCCATTTTCCCAGTGTCTCACAGTCAGCCCTATCCCCCCTTATCCCCAGTTCCATTCCCCAGTGTCTCCCCATCCACCCCCTCACCCCAGCCGCTGTCTACCAGTCCACCTCCCCCCCTCCCCCCAGCCTGGACCCCTTTCCCCCCAGTGTCTCGCATTCTCCCCCACCACAATTTAGTACTCACCACCACTTCACAGTCATGCAGCATGAAGCACTGGTCGGCTGCTGCACATCAGCAACATGTAAAAGAGAGAGTCTCTCTCTGTTCCTTGGGGATGGGCAAAGGGGGCCGGGGTATGTTTGTCCATGCAGCAAGCAGCAACTGTGAGCCAGAGTCCCCTCCCAACCATGCCAGGACACTCCACAAAATGGCACCAATGCAGCTCAGCAGACCAAAACAGCCCTCGCCGAGGATGCATGGCACTGCCAAAACCAGCCCTGCCTCTCCCCCAATTTGCTTTGTTCAAATGGGTGCAGCTGCACATCTCGCCTGGGTGTCTACAGTTGGTGCCCAGGCGCCATTTAAAATTGAGCCCATAGTGCTCTATGAAAGCCTGTCCCACAATGAGTAGTTTGAGAAATTCAATTTCTCATATAGCACATTTGGACGGCAGGGCTGTCCCAAGACATTTTGCTGCTCTAGGCGAAGACAAAATTTGGCACCCCCCCCAAAGTGGAGGGGTGCGAAGCATGTGCGTGCGTGCAAAGCACACGTGCATGCTCCCAGAACCCAAAGTGGGTGGGGCTTAAGGGATGGGGCGGAGTCTGCTGGCAGCTTCTAAAATATACTGATTCACACAACTGCTGTTCTAAAATTTAGTTTTATTAAACAGTAATAACACATTACATGCAAGTGCATGCACAACACAATAACTTTAACTTAAAGACTTGTAAGTATGGAACAAAGGCCAGGATCCAAAGATCCAAAAAAATAATACAGTTTTTCTGAAAAAAGCAAGATCGTAATCCCTGGGGCATTCAAAAGACCCTCCAATTTGGTGGACCAGGTAATCTCTAACTCTTAGAGTCATGCAGTGCATGACTTTTAATTGGTTCTTCACTTTTCTTCATCCATTCTTTTGGCAAGTACATACTCCTTAGAAAGGAAATACAGATCTGAAGTTTTACATCCCACCCTTTATTGATTACTCTTATTTTGTCAGCTGGAAAACTCACTAAGAATAGCTACACTTGTAAACCAAGATCATGAGTAAGAAATATCAGTCCAAGAGGTAAATAGAGATTGTCAGAAAGATAAACGTTCACCAAGTGGCTTCTCCTGAAGTAACATTACAGATACAGACAAATAAAGACAGCTTTAAGGTTCTCCTCAAAAATGTTGTGGGTTTTAAAAAATTATATCTGGATTTGTAATAAAAAGTGAGAAGTTATTCCTCTCCCAGTCCCAATGAACAGGAGCCCTTCCAAAACAGTAAAAAATACAAATCACCACAGATACTCCTGCCTCACAATAAACCCCCATAGACCAGCTACAACTAACCTTTATAGCAAAACAAACATCCCAATCATCATCATCCCTCAAACAACGCCTCACACACGCTTGCCAAGATGGACATTGCAACATGCCCAGAAGGAGAACTCTCCACAGCTAATTAAAGCGCAAAAAATAATAATTAAAAAAAATAAATACAAAACACCCCGAGAAAAAGAGCGGGATGAATTTCAGAGACAAGGGGCCTGTCCCGGGGAAGGCTAATATGCAAATTTAAAATGACAAAAGCAGGCAGCAACCTAAACTAATAATCCCATCGAAAACCCAGCAACTTGCACCCACCAAAACAGCTAATGATCCCAGTCCCACCAATTCTGTTGTTACATCCTGTAAAAACAACAACATCCCATTCCAACAGGAAATTTAGGAGAAAATGGTAAGCCTGGCTATATGAGTTTAAGATGGAATGGCCACTGCCAGCTCAGCCTCCTTTGACTTAGTGCTTTGCCTAGTTAGATTACCTGGGACAGCTTGGTTATTTGGCTTGATTCCCAGAAAAGTGCCATCTTAATAGAGCAACCTTTCAAAAGTGCTTAGGTCCCAGCAGTTCCCTATGCTAAGGCATCTCCCAAGCTCAGTTCAGTTCAATATTTGATTCATGGGCAAAGCTACCTACATAAGCGTTGCCAAACTATGAGAGAATCATAGCTTCCTTGAACTTGTCAGGGATGGGTGCTACTCACCCAGGAGCCCCCCCCCATCCCAGCCCCTCAGTCCTGATGCCCCAGCCCCTCACCTCACAGCCCTACAGCCCCCCCATCCCAGCCCCCAACTTATCACAGCCCTGCAGTCCCATCCCAGCCCCCCAACTCACAGCCCTGTGGTCCCCCCATCCCAGCCCCTCAGTTCTGCTGCCCCCCATCCCAGCCCCCCAATTCACAGCCCTGAAGCCCCCATCCCA
>QEPC01013748.1:5678209-5688238 GCA_003113815.1 Sphenodon punctatus
GCCCCAGAGCGGCTCCTGCGGTCTGCCGGGGGTGCCCTCCTGGAGGTCCCCCGTGTTAAGCGGGGGGCCACGATGGAGAGGGCATTCTCGGTGGTGGGACCGCGGCTGTGGAACTCCCTTCCGGAGGAAGCTCGCCTGGCCCCAAGCCTTTTAACATTTCGGCGGAACTGTAAGACCTGGCTGTTTGCCCAGGCCTTTGGGAGGGAGGGTGGGGAGGGAGGATTTTAGTCCCCCACCCATTTATTTATTTTACATGTCTAGCCCTGTTTTATATTTTATATTTAATATTTGATTGTTTTTAAAATGAATTTTAGTGTATTTGATTGTTTTTATTGTTGGAAACCACCCAAAACTGCGTTGCAGGAGGGGCGGGGTACAAATCTGAAAAATAAATAAATAAATAAATAAGTTATTATTTTAATTATTCAGCCATCTCATTGGTTTCAATGGGAAATGGATTTCCAGCTGCAACATCTTCATTTGTCAACCAATTTTCATTAAATTTGGAAGAATTATATCTCTTACCTAGAGGACCATCCCTACCAAATTTCAAAAAGACTGGATAAAGGGTTCTGCAGTGAACAAGACAATGCTGACACACTTTAAAAAAAAACCAGTATACAACAATGACATTACACAGACAGACAGACAAGGATTACAGTCAAAGACAATGAACAGTGGGAATAATGGGAAGGAAGGAATGAGACAGAGAGACAGAGAAATAAATCTGTTTTTATAACTATAAATTTGTCTAAACAACCACACAGTGACTTAGAGAAAAACCAGCAAGTGTTCTGTTTGAGACTGAACTAACATTGGCAAAGTTCCTCAGCTTGGCAGAAGGTTAAGAACACTCATCATGCCCTCCCCCCAAAGCCACCCTGAGTCCGTGATTGGTACAGAAAGCTTCACTCAAGGTTTCCCTTCCCTTCTGATCCCCTTCTGAACTCTTGTTTACAGCAAGCCATAGACAGGCTGGAGCCAAGGCATGTGCTCTAACCCTAAATGCAGCAGTCAGAGCAGAGCTAATAACTAAGACTAAAAATTATTTGATTTTAGTTATTAACCCATTTGTTTTAGTTATTTAGTTATTATTAGTTTAGTAATAACTAAAGCTAAAATAACTTTTTTGTTTTAGTTAATAATAATTAAAGAAATGCACATCCAGACTCTAGTAATTGAATCACTAGACTAACCTGCCTCTCTACAGCTGAATATAAAGCAGGAGTTCTTGTGATTGAATCTATATGATGGCCAGTGCAGGGGATGGGGCACAGAAGTCATTTATGAAAGCCAAATAAACCACATAGGGTTCTTCTGGCTTCCATTTCTAACCCTGAAATGGCCAATACAAGCCTTTCCCTGGCCTTTCCCATTTCTGGGTGCACTCTCCTTGTGGGAATATTTCCCAGGGCTTACCCAGGGTCCCCATGAATTTAATTGCTAGGGCTAACACCTGGCAAGCCCCCTTCCCCCAATTAAGCCCTGCTCCACCTCCATCTCAGCCTCTCCAGCAGGATGTGCAGCAGCCAGTGATCAGCCCCACTTGTGAAGCCATGTAGGGATCAGAGAAACTTTGGGGGTGGGGTGGGGAGTGCTGCAGCCTCCCTTTGGCAGTTTGCCAGCCTTTTAAAATTATTCAGACCACCCCCACGCCGCTTCTAGTGAGTTCATCTACCAGCATGAGCTGAGTGAACTGACTGATGCGCCAGCTGCCTCTCCAGTGTATTGCATGGACCCAGAGGAGATCAGCAACACCAGCATGCTTTATGAGAGCCCAAAGACCATGGAGGGGCTTATGGGTGCAGCCTATTATGCTGCAAGCCAGTGCAGGAATCTGTTACCTCCTTCAGCCTTAGGAGGTCCCAGCCATTCTACCTTGATGCACAGTTCCAATAACTTAATTTGATTTGTTTTTCACATTTTACCCTGCCCTTCTCCATACAATCTGGGTGCCTTACAATAAAACTATAAAATACAATAAAACATATTAAAATATCTTAAAACCCCAAAATCACGGCAACCACCCACTTAACCCATCCTTTATCCCTACTTACCACCCATCAATCCTCTTCCCTAACCCCCCTTCCCAATCCCATCCAACCCTCTTCATGCTTGCCAAATTCCTGACCAAACAAAGAGGTCTTAGATCTCCAGAGGATGAGCAGGCTTGGGCTTAGTTGCCCCCCTGAGCACCCTGAGAATGTCTCCCCTGAGTTGTAACAACTTTATGGGCCAATGGCACTTACAAGAAGGCACCCTTGGCTGACCTCAGAGGTGACAACAGGACACAGGGAAGAGGTGGTCTTTCAGATACCTGGGCCCCCAGCTGTTTAGGGCTTTATAGGCTAGAACCAGCAGCATCATGAATTGTGTCTGGAAAGCTATTGGCAGCCAGTGCAGACTCTGGAGCACCAGTGTAATGTGCTCCAGCAACCCGTCCCTGACAGAAGGCAGGCTGTTGCGCTTTCCACCAACTGCAACTTCCGAACAGTCTTCATGGGCAGCCCCACATAGAGTGCATTGCAGTAGTGTAGTTTCAAGGTTATGAAGGCATGGATGACAGTGGCCAGATCCAAATCTGATAGAAAAGGTTTCAGCCTTTTCACCACCTAAAGTTGGTAAAAAGTGCTCCTGGCCACTGCCGCAATGAACCTGACAATCCAGGCATAGCAGCAAATCCAGGAGCACCCCAAGGCTGCAAACCTGGGAGACAAGGGAGGCCGAACCCCATCAATTACAGGGTTTCCCACCAGCTCAAGATCAGAAGATCAGCTAGCTATCATCATTTCAGCCTTGTCTGGATGCAGCTTCAATCAGCTCACCCGCATCCAGTCCCGCATCTAGTCAGGCACTGGGTAATCACTGAAACTGCAGGACCTGGGTTAGATGAGAGAGCAGATGAGGGAGCTGGGTGTCATCCGTATGTTGATGGCACTTCACTCCAAATCTCCGAATGATCTCACCCAGGGGCCTATGATACACTTTGAACAGGAGTGGGGACAAGATGGAACCCTGAGGAACCCCACAAGGGAAACTCCCTAAGGGACGATGAGACATCACCCATCACTACCCTTGGGGTTCTCCCTGTCAGATACAGACACTCCCAGGCTTGTCTTAAGAGGCAGAATGGCCCCTTTAAGATGCACCATCATGAGTCATGTTACTTACTGAAGCCATGCTGCAGCTGTTTGCATTAGCAGAGGCTTATTTAAACCTGCCCCGGTGGAAGCCCTTTGCTGGTAATTAAGCCTTAGTGCTTTGTGTGTAAGCTGGCTTGTGTTCTCTGTGTCTGCTACTGTTGATCTATGTGCAGTGAGTTAAGTGTTTACCCTTGTTCTGCATTTGTTGTTCTTGTGTCAGTTACATTCCTCCCATTTTTAAGTCCTCTCCCCTTTATTTATTTTTACTTATTTTTATTTTTATCAATTTATATCCCGCCCCTCCTGTAAAAACAGCTCGGGGCGGCTAACAATTTTAAAAGAGTAAAAAATTCAATAATATAAATATAAAAAACTCATCATAATATAAAAAAATTAGAACAGGGTTAGGATAACTAATAAATAAATAAGTAAGGGTAGGGTAGAGCTAAAAACCCTAAACCACCCTCCCCAAATGCCTGGGCGAACAGCCAGGTTTTACAAACCTGTCGGAATGTTAAAAGGCTTGGGGCCAGGCGAGCTTCCTCCAGGAGGAAGTTCCAAAGACGCAGCCCAGCCACCAAGAATGCCCTCTCCATTGTGGCCCCCTCTTAACACGGGGGACCTCCAAGAAGGCACCCCCGGCAGACCGAAGGAGCCACTCTGGGATGCGGAGGGCGAGGCAGTCCCTGAGGTACAAGGGGTCCAGACCATGAAGTGCCTTATAGATCAACACCAATACCTTGATCCTGGCTCGGCATGCTATTGGCAACCAGTACAGAGTCCGGGGCACAGGTGTTATATGCTCCCGATGACCCATCCCCGTCAGGAGCTGGGCTGTCACATTCTGGGTTGCGGAGGGCGAGGCGGTCCCTGAGGTACGAGGGGCCCAGACCGTGAAGGGCCTTATAGATAAAAACCAATACCTTGAACCTGGCTCGGCACACTATTGACAATCAGTGCAGGTGTTATGTGCTCCTAACGACCCATCCCCGACAGGAGCCCGGCCACTGCATTCTGCACTAGCTGCAGCCTCTGAACCAGGAACAAGGGAAGCCCCACGTAGAGCGCATTGCAGTAGTCCAGCCTCGAGGTGATGAAAGCATGGATGAAGGAGGCCCGGAGATGTACGGACACAGCCTCCGCAAAAGATATAACTGGTGGAAGGCGGCCTTCGCCACCACCTCCACCTGCCGATCCAAGCAAAGATCTGAGTCCAGTATCATCCCCAGACTCCGAACCTGCTGAGCTATCGGAGGGTGAATGCCCCCAATTGGGGGGGCCGACACCTCCCTCGCTCTCCCCACCACCATCGCCTCCATCTTATCGGGGTTGAGCTTCAGTCGGCTTTGCCACATCCACTCCACCACGGCCTCCAGACACTGGGATAGCAACACTTGAATTCCTTGTTACTATTCTCCCTCCACCCCCCACGCTTCCCTTTTGTGTCTCATTAGCATTCCATGTAGAACCCCTTTTGCACCCTGAGGTTATTTTTGGGTTACCCAGCGGACTCTTCCCTGTCTGGTGCTTCCCCACAAGACAGTGCATCCCCTTTTCTGAGAATTAGGTTACTCCCTCCTACTGTGTTAGTCAATGTGTGCTATTGTCCTGCTATTTACATTCTCTCTTTCTCTAGCCAGCTGGGAAACTGCACCCCTCCCCTGTGATGACAGGTTGGCATTACCTATATTGGGTTAGCCGCTTAACAACCTGAGGGGTCCTGTTATACCTTAAGAGATCCCCTGGCTATTGTCCCCTGTGAACTCCTCCTTCCCCTCCCCTCCAACCCTGACACTCCCAGCCAGAAATGAGCAGAACCAATAAGAGCAGTCCTGCGAACCCCAGCCAGGTCACACAGCCATGCCAACAACACCCCATGGTGAATGGTATCAAAGGCCACCAAAAGATCTAACAAAATCAGCAGGGTACAATTCCCCCTGCTGATTTCCAAGTGGAGATCATCAACCAAGGCCACGAGTGCAGTATGAGCTTATGTGCACTGGGGGATTGCCTTAGTAGAACATGAGGATGTGGCATCTGTGATTAGCAGGTGTGGCCTCCTGGGACAGAGGGGTGTGCCTTCCTTGCTCTTTAAACATTAGTTCAGTGATCCACACATTGCACTAGCTGTCTATTGGCTTCTGGGCCCAATTCATGGTGCTGGTTTTGACCTTTAAAGCCCTGTGCGGCCTGGGTCCTTGCTTATCTGAGGGACCGCCTCAGTCCGTGGGCTCCTGAGCAGCCCCTGCAGTCATTTGGGAACGCCCTTTCGGAAGTCCCGCGGTTTCAGCAGGTTCGTACAAACAGGAGTGAGTTCTCAGCGTCTGCACCATCGCTGAGTAATGCGGCACCAGTGGAGATCCGCCTTAGCCCAGATCTCCTCACTTTCCGGCGGCAGTGCAAGACTCTGTTATTCTGCTAGGCATTTGGTGGGAGGTGGGGTTAGTGGGATGAGTGGGGAATGTTTTCTGTGACAGACCTCATGGGGGAGGATTGTTTTAATATGTGTTTTATTCCATTTTTAATGTTGTTGTTGTTATTATTATTGTTGTTTTATCATTTATATTGTACACCGCCCCAAGTCCCTTTTGCAAGGGGCGGCCTAGAAATGAAATGAAATAAATAAATAAATAAATTTACACACTTGGAATGCTGGGAGGTATGGGTATGCAGTGGTGACCAGGAATGACTTTCACCAATTACATCCAATTCTGAAAAATGAAAATCTTCAGAAAGAAGGATGTTGGCTGCTATAATTTCCACCCAGTTTGCAGACTTAAGTAATCTCAGACAAAATTCTGCAAACGTGCAAGCCCTGGAACTTCAGTGAAGTGCTCAGATATTCATAGAATGAGGGGCCACGAGATACAAAATGAAAAGAAAGGAAAAAAAGTAAAACTAAATCTAAACAGACATCTGCTATGAACAAGAATATCCAAAATAGTTGATGAAAGAGATCAGGGATGCTTGTCACAATAAACGTCTCTGCTATTTTTAAAGCAATTTAATTACTACTTTTGCAAAAGTGTAAAAAGAAAATAAAAAAACTTTGGGAACACAGTGCACTTTCTTTCATAGCCATGTCCAAAATAATGGGTTGCTTTGAAATACAAATGCTTTTAATTAATGCTAATTTTATTCTACGTGAGTTACAACCTAATATGGTTCAGATTTTTTTTTTACAATTGATTGCTTAGAAGATAAAACATGATTGTTTTTCGATAAACAATATATGACAAGATGCCGTAGCATTAAGTTACTGATTTGATGGTCAATGTTTAACGTTATAAAATAGGTACCAACTACATGGTGATTTGTTTTTATTTAAACATGTATGTTCTTGCCAGATAAGCTGTCAGTAAATATTTTATCACAGGCATATATTTAAATGTATGCAATTAAAGTAAAAAAAAAAAAATCAACACATTGTTACATTTATTTATTTAATTATTTATTTATTTATATCCAGCCTCTCCTACCTAGGCAACTCCAGGGGACTTACCAACATTAAAATATTTAAAAATATACATAAAATACATAAAAAGGAAGCATAATAATAATAATAATAATAATAATAATAATTAATAAAAAAAAACACCCCATCCTCATCACCCACCCTTCACCCATCTCCCTCACCAAAGGCGTGGCAGAATAGCCAGGTCTTCCAGTGTTGCTGAAATGAGGAAAGGTCCGGGGCCACCTGACCAACACCAGAAGGGAGTTCCACAGCTTGGATGCTGCCACAGAGAATGCCCTCTCCATTGTAGCCCCCCATGACACCCAGGGGACATCAAGAAGGGCTCTCCCAGCAGACTGCAGGGGTTGATCCAGGGCATGGAGAGTGAGGCGGTCTTGCAGATAGGAGGGGTCATACGGCTGAGACATACGGCTGAAGCTGTCGCACCAGATGTAATTGCCAGAAAGCACTCCTCGCCACAGCCTCAACCTGGAGATCCAGGCGAAGGTGTGGATCGAGGAGTACCCCCAGACTCCAAACCTGAGAGACCAGTGGGGGACCAGTGGGGGATGAACCCCATCAATGATGGAGGATGTGACACTCACCGCCCTCCCCACCAACATCACCTACATCTTGTCAGGATTTCATTTTAGACGACTCACCCTTATCCAATCCCCCACAGCTGCCAGACATTGGGTAAGCACTGAGACTGCCGGGTGTGGGTCAGATGAAAAAGAGAGATAGAGCTGGGTGTCATCAGCTCAGCATACTGATGACACTGCACCCCATACTGTCTCAGGAACTTTTATCTCATGGACCATTATCTCCTTCAGGCCAGTCTCTCAGCACACCCCCTCCAGAAGGGAAAGGGGTCAGTTAGGCTAGTCCGCCCTCGGAGGCTGATGGAACCCCAGTGGTTCCAAGAGGTCCTGAAGGAACTAACCTTGAACCTGGACGGTCACTCTGTCGATGAGCTGGTCCAGCGTTGGAACAGCTTGCTGGAGGAGGCCATTGACAGGGTCGCTCCGAGACGCCCTCTGCCTTGGTCTCATCACTGCAGGGCCCCTTGGTTTACTGAGGGGCTGCGGTGTATGAAACGAGTAGACAGGAGGCTCGAGTGATGCTGGCGTTGGACTCAATCTGACTCTGACCGACTTCTCCATAGGGCCCATTTGCGGTCCTATGTTGAGGCTGTGAGGACAGCAAGGAAGGAGTTCCTTGCTGTCCTCATAGCATCTGTGAAGTCACGCCCGACGGAGCTGTTTCGGGTGGTGCGGGGGCTGGTCAGTCCGGCCTCCCTCCGCCTGGACGGGGACTTGTCCCAGGGCCGCTGTGAGGAGTTTGTCACCTACTTAGCAGACAAGATTGCTCACCAATATGCCGATGATACTCAGCTGTACCTCCCTTTTTCAACTGACCCAGACCCTGCCATCTCGTTGCTATCCGAGTGTCTGGAGGCTGTGGCGGAATGGATGTGGCAGAGCAGACTGAAATTCAACCCCGATAAGATGGAGATGATGTTGGTGGGGAGAGCGAGGGAGGTATTGGCTCCCCTGATTGGGGCGGGAGGTTCGCCCTCCTATAGCTCAGCAGGTTCAGAATATGGGGGTGAAATTGGATGCAGATCTCCGCCTGGAGCGGCAGGTGGAGGCTCTCGTGAAGGCTGCCTTCCGCCAGTTGCATTTGGTGCGGAGGCTGCGTCCGTACGTCTCCAGCCCGGACCTGGCCTCCCTCATCCATGCCTTCGTCACCTCGAGGCTGGACTACTGCAATGCGCTCTATGTGGGGCTGCCCGCGTTCCTGGTTTGGAGGCTGCAGCTAGTGCAGAATGCGGCGGCCAGACTCCTCTCAGGGATGGGTCGTCGGGAGCACATAACACCTGTGCTCCGGTCTCTGCACTGGTTGCCAATAGCGTGCCGAGCCAGGTTCAAGGTTTTGGTATTGATCTATAAAGCCCTTCACGGTCTGGGCCCCTTGTACCTCAGGGACTGCCTCGCCCTCCGCGCCCCAGAGCGGCTCCTTCGGTCTGCCAGGGGTACCTTCTTGGAGGTCCCCCGTGTTAAGAGGGGGCCACAATGGAGAGGGCATTCTCGGTGGCCGGGCCATGCCTTTGGAACTCCCTCCCGGAAAGCTCACCTGGCCCCAAGCCTTTTGACATTCCGGCAAAGTTGTAAAACCTGGCTGTTTGCCCAGGCCTTTGGGGAGGGTGGGTTAGGGTTTTTTATCTCCCTTACCCTATTTATTGTTTGATCATGATTCCCGGCCCTGTTTTAATACTTTTAATGTTTGTATTTTGGAATGTTTTAACTGTTTTAGATGTATTTTATATATGTGGTTGTTTTTTATCGTAAGCTGCCCCGAGCTGTTTTAGGAGGGACAGGGTAGAAATTTGATAAATGAATAAAAAAATAAATAAACAAACTTGCCGAGTGGCTGCATGTACACACTGAACAAGAGAGGGACAGAATAGAGCCTTGTGGAATTTCACATGTCAGGTCCCGGGGAGAAGAAGAACAATTCCCGTTAACCACCATTGAGTTCTCCCAGTCAGGAAGGAGCAGAACCATACAAGAATGGTTCCCCCCACCCTGGCATAGTCCCACAGATGAGTAACCAGCATCTCATGATCAACGGTATCAAACGCAGCTGACAGATCTAATATGATTAGCAGGGTCAAACGACCCTGGTCCAGTTTCCAGCAAAAGTCATCAACCAAAGTCTCAGTGCCATAAATTGAATGAAAGCTGGACTGCAAGGGATCAATAAAACGAGTGTGGTTCAGATGCTCCTGGAGCTGCTGAGCCACCACCCACTCAATAACCCTCCCTAAAAAGGGAAGATGATGATTACAAACATTTATATAGCCCCATCCATGTGCCTGGTGCTGTACAGAACATAGAAATAGACGCGGTCCCTGCCTGTGGCTTACAATCTAAAAGACAAGGATGGGGAGACAGGGAGAGGGGACACTGGGAGAGACGGGAGAAGACAAACCAACATTCAGGTGGATGCGAAGTCTCAGGTGCTTGTGCTTGGCTTGGTTACAATCAGGTTGGTTGCAGCAGCCTGCAGAGGAGGGCAGACAGTAAGTATATGGGGAACGACTAGCAGGCAATGGGAAAGGCGGCGAGGAAAAAGTGGATCTTGAGGAGGGATTTGAAGGAGCGGAGGGAGGGGGCAAGGCAGATGTGGGTAGGGAGAGAGTTCCAGGCAAGGGGGGCAGCGAGGGAGAAGGGTCGAAGGTGGTTAGGTGAGCAGGAGAAACGAGGGAGAGCGAGGGAGGGGACAGAGGAGAGGAAAGCACGTGCAGGAGTGTGTGGGGAGATTAGGTCCGAGAGGTAAGGGGGAGCTTGGTTGTGGAGTGTTTTGAACGTGAATACCAGGAGTTTAAACAGGATACATTCAGGAAGGGGGAGCCAGTGAAGAGAG
>QEPC01013748.1:5688983-5705256 GCA_003113815.1 Sphenodon punctatus
GCTTAGATTTAGTGACAAGTAGACCATTGGTGATCTTGGCCAGGGCAGTTTCAGTAGAGTGGAGGGGGCGGAAGTCAGATTGGAGAGGGTCCAGGGAGGAGTTGGCAGAGAGGAGGTCCAGGCAGTGGGAGTAGACGACACGTTTTAGAAGCTTTGAGGCAAAGGGAAGGAGGGAGACTGGTCGGTAACTAGAGGGGTCAGATGGGTCCAGGGTGGGCTTTTTGAGGATGGGGGAGATAGTGGTATGCTTGAAGGCAGAGGGGAAGGAGCTGTGGAAAGGGATAGATTGATGGCATGTAGAAGTGGGGGGGGCGACAATGGGAGCAATAGAGGTCAGGAGGCGGGAGGGGATTGGGTCAAGGGGGCAGGTGGAGGGGTTGGATGAAGAGAGCAGAGCGGACATTTCCTTGAGAGAGAGGCAGGAGGGAAGGATGTGAGGAGAGAGGGGGGAGGTGGTGGGGGTGGTACGGGAGCGGGAGGAGGAGGTGAGTGGGAGGCAATGTCCTGACGGATCTTGTCAATCTTTGAGGTGAAGAATGATGCAAGATCCTGAGCAGCACGGGAAGAGGGAGGAGGAGGGCAGGGGGGTTTAAGAAGCTTAGAGTCTGGCCGATAGTTCGCAGGAGTCAATGTCAAGTGATGGTTTCTTGAGCAGGGGCTGCACTAGCCCCTCTTTGAGGCCATCCAGCACCCTGTCCTCCTGCAAGGAGGAACTGATAACACCCGCCAGCAATGGCCCCAACGTCTCCCAGCTGGCCTTGACCAGCCAGGATGGTCATAGGTCTAGTTCACAAAATGTGGCTCTAACAGCCCCCAGGAGATCTGCCGCAGCGGTGGGCATCACCCACTGAAACAGTTCCCACAAAACCAGACAAAACGGAGCCTCCATAACTTCTGGTTCTCCTATTGTCATAAGCGTGGAGTTGAAGTCATGGTGAATCTGAGTGATTCTAGCCCTGTGAAGTACTCAACAAACATGTTACAGTGGGCACTGGAAGACCCAAGTTCCAGCTGGAGGCTAAACGCAAAAAAAATTAAAATATTATTAGATATTATATCAATACATATTATCCGATAACGATCTGGTGTCAAATTTCAGTGACTCTATGACTCCATATACTCAAGTGAAAGTAAAATTGAAAGATTAGTAATAAAATCATAGAATGTCAAAGCCCAATTGAAATTGTTATTTAAAGACACATCTCCTAACAGCTATGGTTTGCAGCTTTATTTCATTTAGCTATTTTATTTATTTATTTATTTGCTCAAATGTATATACTGCCCTTCCCACAGGTTCAGGGCGGCTCACAATAGTAAACATGTATATTACTCCCCAATAATCCTCCCTGTGCTCAGAGAATACATGATTCTCATTATACTGCTTACTCTGGTTAATCAGCATTCTATTATGATAGCAAGCATAGCTCTAACATCCTCTTTCCCTAAAAGTTCAGTCCCCTACCACTTGACTTGAGAGGATGCTCTTTTAGTTGATGGTAGAATTTAGTGTAGGACACACCCCAGAACACTTCTAATTCCATCTCCTAAAGTTCAGTGGTAATCACATACTAGAACTGTTCAACATGGGAGACAGTGAGCAACAAGCTAGAAATCAGCAAGGAATACTCCCCATACACCCCAGTATTTAGTGAATGGAGTAAAAAAGCGGGCATAACTCGCAAAGTAGCAGAAAAATGGGAGAAAAGGGGAATAAAATGGGCCGCTCAGTTATTTGAGGGAGAGGCTATCCTGTAGATGGAAATAATTAGGGAAAAATTAGAGGAGCCCCCAGATTTCTGGGTGTACCTCAATGTAATGAGCAGGTTTAGTAACAAAGTAGCAAAGATGCAAGTAACCAGAAAAATCACAGATTTTGAAAAAGTAATGTATGCAGACCAGGGAAGGAAGCATGATATCTCCAAAATTTACAAAGTGTTACAGAACACAATACAGTTACCTGACGTGGGCTATCTTGAGGCTTGGGAGAAAGACCTACAAACAAAGATTGAAAAGAAGGAAATTAATCTGATATGGGCAAATATGAGAAAACTGTCACACTCGCTATCAGTTTTAGAGCCGCAGGTAAAGGTGGTATATAGGATGTACCTGACTCCACAGAGATTGAACAAAATGAATAATGCTTACCCGTCAGATTGCTGGCAGGGATGTGGGGGTGAGGGTAGCTGGTTGCATTGCTGGTGGGACGATGTGTGGAGCCAAATGAACAGCGTGGCTGGATGTGAGATTCCAAAGAAACCAGAAACGGCTCTGGTGGGCATCTTCCCAGACTTGCAAATCATTCAAGGAAGGACACTTGCCTGCCATCAATTAAGGCTGGCAGCCATGCACACGATAGTGTGCAACTGGAAATTCAGAAAAAAACCCTCCAGAAAGAAATGGATACAGAGAATATGGTATACCATCACAATGGAACGAGTTCAAGCAGAAATCAAACAGGAATTAGATAAATTCTACGCAGTATGGACCAACATATGGAACATTTTACAAAAAGAAATTGAGATGGACCAACACAAATTGTCAATATGTTTAACAAAAATATAATTGGATGTTAAAAAGAAACATAAATGTTGTTACGCAATGCACACAGTATAGGTATTACAAAAAGGACCAAAGCTGTAACCTAGGGCCTATTCTAAAGCATGATGAAGAGATACTGATATGTGCAAAATGTAAAAAATACAATAAAATATATATATTTTTTTTAAAAAAAGAAAAAAAATATACTTTTTTGAAAACTGTTTGAGATCACAGATGAATGATACCAAAACTGTTTTCAAAAAAAAAATTCCGTTCGGTTCGGTTTGGTTCAAATATGAGTTCGGTTCGGAAGTTCGGTTCGGTCGACCGAACTAGTCGAGTTTGATCAAATTCCAAAATTCCGAACCTAGTTTGTACATTCAAAACCAGTGTTTTAAGTTGTTTTGGCCTTCCAAACTGGTTCGGGTTTGACCAAACAGTTTGGTTGAATTTGAGTTCGGTTCGGAAGTTCGGTTTGGTCGACTGAACTAGTCGAGTTCAGTCCGAACTCCAAACTTCCGAACCACGTTCGCACATCCCTACTACCTCCAGCCTTCATGAGATGGTTAATGAAGGACTTTTGAGTTGACCAATCCAGCTAGGGTAAGTGTATTTGTTCAGGCTGTTCAGAGAAGTGGTAAATACATGTCTGGTTTTAAAGAGATGAAATTATGTTGTCTGGGTCTTTTAAGACACTTTTTTGAAAACTGTTTGAGATCACAGATGAATGATACCAAAACTGTTTTCAAAAAAGTGTCTTAAAAGACCCAGACAACATAATTTCATCTCTTTAAAACCAGACATGTATTTACCACTTCTCTGAACAGCCTGAAGAAATACACTTACCCTAGCTGGATTGGTCAACTCAAAAGTCCTTCATTAACCATCTCATGAAGGCTGGAGGTAGTAGGGATGTGCAAACGTGGTTCGGAAGTTTGGAGTTTGGACTGAACTCGACTAGTTCAGTCGACCAAACCGAACTTCCGAACCGAACTCAAATTCAACCAAACTGTTTGGTCAAACCCGAACCAGTTTGGAAGGCCAAAACAACTTAAAACACTGGTTTTGAATGTACAAACTAGGTTCGGAATTTTGGAATTTGACCAAACTCGACTAGTTCGGTCGACCGAACCGAAATTCCGAACCGAACTCGATATTTGAACCAAACCGAACGGAATTTCCGAACTTGGTTCTGTTCGCACATCCCTAGGAGGTACTGAACTCATCCTATTCCCCACAAGAATCTCTGGAAGTTTCCTAAGAAGCTCTCTCATTTATGCACTAGTCTGTTCATTTTACCCTGTCTTACATAAGGCAAAGGTGGTAAACCATTGGCAAATAGCTAGAGATAGCCTAGATTTACATCAAGATTTATATTGGTATTGATGGACAGGATGGATTTGGGAAAAGTTCATGATCTTTATCAAGGATTTAGTCCTCTGCTATTTGAATTATTTTGGCCCAAGATTCCCAATAATCCAAATGTCCTAGCCTATGGAGGCCGAATTACAAGACAAAAAAAAAAGACTGTTATTATTAACAATAGTAGTACAAGCTTAGAAGCCTCTTTATCAGGAGGATAGATCAGAACATGTAAAAATACAGCCAAACCTCACTGCAACAACCTCTGCTTATAATGAATCACTGTTTATAACAATCCCAACTTCAAGAAACACTTCAACAGCCTTAGACACAACATCTCTAACAAGAACAACCTTAGACACAACAACAATCTTGGACACAATTATAGCACTAGGAAGAATTGTTCCCAGAGTTCTGTCCCATTAAATCAGCTGCCCCAATTATCAGTGTTCTATTAATAATAAAATAATAATAATTTTTATTTTTATATAGCATCCCCCTGCATGGCACTCAGAACAGTTAACATTTAACTAATAAACACAACCTCACAAAAATCCTGTGAGGTAGGTTAGGCTGAGAGAATAATGTGACTGTCCCAAGGTCACAATGACAATTCTCCAACAATGGAGAAACTGGCCAACTTCAGCTGCAGTGACTGGCACAGTTTTCTTACAGACCATCCCTCTCTTTAATCTCCACGTTCTTCAGTATCCACAAGAACAAGATTTAAATTCAAATGTACAAGCATTTGAACTGATGGGTCAGAAGAAGCAATACAGAGCAACTGACATAGCTCAAATTCTGAAGATTCATGGGCATTCCAGAGAGTCAAATACATTCAGTGGATAAATCTGGGTAATGAATAAACTGAAGGATAGTGAAATCCATTCAGAGATATTCTACTAGCAGAGAGGTTAAATTTGTCAAATAAATTATTTCCTGTGATTTATTCATACAGCATCATTAACTTTTCCAAAATCCATCCCATCCTGTCCATCAATACTGATATAAATCTGGACTCCCTCTTGGTCATATTTCACCCTAGCTATTTGCCTTGTGCATTTTCACGTAAATATGATTCATTCACACAAAATACAGAGCATGTAAGTCATGACAGAACTGAGCACAAAATGATCACGATCATCATTGAAGGAAACCGAGTTTCAAATCTGATAAGATCTACCACAGATTGTTCACAGACAACAAGAAGAATGAATGCATTGGGAACTCCTCTAAGGCAGATGAAATGCAAAACAACTAGCTCAGATCCACCTTTTAGCTTCGCATGGGTGCCTGAATGACAGGAGAATTGACCTATCTGATAACATTTTTTACACTGCAGTGGTTTTTGTTTTCTGCTTTTCCCAAGTATCTAGCATGTAATCCTAACCCTGCAAAATCAATGGGTGCAGCCACACAATGTACTCACATCTTGGGCAGCCTTACCCCACTCTGGGTAGCCTCATCTCATGATGCAATGAATTGTGTGCCCGGCGGCCGCCAAATTTCCCCCCACTACAGGTCGGGGTGCATAGTTGGCTGCTACATGCTGCATCTTCAGAAATAGGGAGGGTCGATCATCTTCCTTGCTCCCCAATCTGGTGCTGCAATGGGGCAGCTGCGCTTGCCTGGCATGGGGCTGCGTGGTGATCAGTCCCTCTGAAACTTCCATATGAGCTAGGAATTTACATGAGGAGAGGTGCGGGCTTTTGATGATCAAAATGCCAGATATCAACATCTTTCTCACAGTGAGAGAAAGGTGTTGATATCCCCAATAGTGGCAGTGTAGTAATACTTCAGCTTGAATAAGGGTGGTGCTAATCTCCTATTACTATATCTTGCTTTCAGTTCTTAAATATAGGGCTCCAAAAAGCTAATAAATGTCTTCCAGCAATCAAGAGTAAAGAAAATGCATCTTACCCATGATAGTACAGTTTGAGCTTATCTCAGTTATTAAGCTTTTTACTTAACGAAATCTAGAGGATGTATGTGTAAAGAAAACAAAATATTTTAAATACAAATGAAGAAATGCCATTTAGGCATGCTTTTCATCGAGTGAATTTAAAGAGATGTTGAAAGTTAATGCTTCTTCACTTTCTTTATGGCTTATTTTGTTTCATGCTAAACGGAATCCAAAAAGACCCCATTAATGAAGACGGTTTAATGCCTATGCATTATTATAATGGACTCTTTTGTTCTACACTTTTTTTTCCTGTGTCATAGACTAAGTCATTAATCAATGGGTGCTGGAAAATAATTGTCTAGTTCTTAACAATCTTCTATTGTTGAAACATTTGGAATTTTAAGATAAAGATGTACTGGCTGTTCTGAAAAAAAAGTGGTTTAAGATTACCCTTCATGGAAGTGTTGGCATATTGTTAGAAATGCAAAGCAGATGACCTGGTTTTAATGTGTTTTAATGCACTGTTGTTCAATTGCCTATTCAAATTGTGCTAGAAAAGTAGACTTCATTAATGTCACAAAATAATGATTTTGTGTGTTATTTTATTGTACTGGCACATTAATTAAATGGGGAAGCATCACAGAATTACACAGTGTTTAAAAATAGAAGTATAACATCTTTTTTGTAATAATAATAAAAATAAATGATGATGATTATGATGATAACTTTTAGAGCACTTAAGACCATTTAAGAATTGTATGCATTTTGTACTCCAATCCTTGATGCAAGATATAAATAAGAGGTGGGCATCTCAGAGTGATTTCATGCCAGCTTGGAATATATGGCTACTAAAAATCATTCTAGGATCTACGATGGGATACCTTGCTGCCAGCTTTAGCATAGAGAGATCAAAGTTTGTTGAAAACCTGTCTGACAAAGCTGCAGACTCAATCCAATAGAAAAGGGGCACTTTTTCATGTAGAATGACTGCTATCGAACTGAGACATCACCCATCTTTTATTAGCTCTTCCAACCCACTGACCTGCTTCTTCGGGAATGAGACATGAATAGTAGAACAGTATTTGAACAGCCTCTGCTAAGTTTCTTCAGAAAGAATCTCTCTAAGCATGTTCCAACCAAAAAATGGTAGAAATGGACAGACAAACGTGGATCTTACATTCTAATGAATTAGGGGAAGAAGCCTGCCTGAGATGCATTGAGACAAGAAGTAGAACGAGCCATCTGCTACTGTCAGAAATCGAGACCTTTGGCACTAAAAGGGTGAGCGTCTATCACCTGATGAAAAGGTTCTTGGACCCTGAGCCAAACCCACTCTTAATAAAAAAGCCCCTTAATTACTTCACTTGACAATAGATCAAGTACCTTGAGCTAAAAATCACAGCTTCGATCACCACCAATGATAGTCATTACATAATAGCGTACCATATGCAGATTTGAACTTCTGCAGACCTCCGGTGTTTGGGACAATGTTTCCTTGAAACATATTAGCTAAGGGTAAAAACAGACATGTGGAAATTGGGACTCCTGCCAGGGTTGCCCTGGGATGGAAAATCCTGGACGACATGGCCCGGGTAAAGTCGAGGCACCGACTCGGCATGACTGTGGCCGGGGAGCCATCCCTCTGGTTCAGGTATGGCTGGGAGCACAACAAACATGCAGGTAGCCAGCCACACCAGCGGTCTGCTCTCAGTGTCCTGCCATGATGTCAAGCATGGCAGTCAATAAGGCACAGCCATGTCTGTGGGCCATGCCAGTCCCTGGCCCAGACCAGGAAAGCTGTGGTTGCACAGATGTGCTCACCTGCTCTGGCTTGGTTGGTCAGGCCTTAGTCCGGGCTGTGACCTTGGAAGATGCTGCCCTGAGCCTTTGTGGGAAGGGCGGCAGCATTGCAAGCAAGCTGGGGGCAGCCACAGGTGGAGCAAGAGCCTATGCAGCAGATGACATCTCCCCCCCCCCCAATGGAACAAGATACAGACCTTGCCTGAACTTTGGGGGTATGTGCTCAGGGGTTGCAAGTGAGCAGCTGTGGGACAGTACTACCTCCCCCCCATCCTTATGGGGACGAGGTCAGGGGAGGGGCATCTGCAGGGCATTCAGTACTCTCTCCCCCCACCCTTGTGGGGGTGGGGTCAGGGGAGGGGCATCTGCAGGGCATTCCCCATAACACCAGGGGCAGCCCGTTGGAGCCTGGAGGTGGCAGCATTGCAAGCAAGCTGGCGTTTTCAGAAGGCTCCCTCTCGCAGCAGTTTTTGTTCCTTCTTATTCCTAATCCATTGCCATCTTCCTCCTATTTCACCCATCCAACCCATTTACCTCCATATTATCATTTATTTAGATTATATTAGATAGATTTAGGTGTTATTTTTTTGTTTTTACCCCTCCCTGTGTTCAATCTTCCCCCTCCATTGAATCCTTTCCCTCTCCCTCTTATTCCATCTCTGATTATTCCCGTCCCCTGTTTTAAGTTTTGGATTTATTTAGAGTAGGACTATTATTAGATTGATTTTCATTTCAGTTTTGTACCCCTCCCTGTGGTCTTTGTGTTTCCCCCAGTGTAATATTGTATATATATAGATAGATAGATAGTTACTAGATACATATACATAGTAGTTTAGCTTAGTTATAGAGATAAATAGAGATACAGTGTGTTTGTAGGACAAGGCCTTTGTAGTTATTAGGATATCCATTTAGTTCCCTAGGTTTTAGAATAGTTAATAGCAGTTAGATTTCATGTAGAGATAGATATAATATTAGATTAAAAAAATTAGTAAAAAAACAAAATAAAAAACATTTATAAAATTTTTGTGTGTGTTTGAGTTGGAAGACATGGAGAAGGTAAGTAGGAGAGGCCGGTCTACTGCCCGTAAGACAGGCAATGGGGCACGTGGGAGAGGTGGTAGGGGCTGTGCCCATGGAGCGGCAGCAGGCAGCAGCAGCAGTCAGAGCACATCACCACGCCCCAAACTACACAGGCCTGCTTTAAGGCAACAGGCTTCAGCGGCTGCCCTCCACTGCCACGCAGGGTACTGGAAGGCCTGCAGTACATGAGACTGCGGCTATCTCTGCTGAGGCTGCAGGAGCAGGTGTTGCTGCTTCCGATGGTCCTCCAGGGCCACCAATGTCCCCCATTGTGGAGGCGATCCTCAGCAGTCCAGAGCTGGTGGATCCCACCCCGGCTGCTAGAGGCAGGACCCGATCCCCAGGCAATGGCAGTAGGGAGAGGAGTAGCAGCAGCAATAGTGTTAGAGCATCCCCCCCATACTTGGCAAAGGATATGGGCCAATGGGCATTGGACTCAGGATTTCCCCCCCAAAGAAGTTAGAGCAAGGATCGAGCCCAGCCACCATGGGACCTAGGAAAAGGGAGTTCACCCAGGGGGATACCAGCCTGATCCAGGAAGAAGGTGATTAAGGGAGATAGCCCTCAGTAAGTACAGGGCCATTAAGAAAGGGTGTTCTCCCTGTTTTGAGAAACCACTGGTGACTAGAACCCAGGATGGCAACAGCCTCAAAAACATGGAATGTTAGTATTCCCCCCACCACCCTCCTAAACACAGAAACCCGGGTGCAGCCATTAACCTTGGGTCCTTCTCAAACTCCTCCTAGATCACTGGAATGTCTTCTCCCTATTCATGCCCAGATGTGTCCATTGTGTCTGTTGCCCATGGCTCCCCTAGGTCTCTTTCCTTTTGTAACACCTAAGCACCCACCCTTTTGTCCCCATGGTTCACATATGCATCTTTCCTTTTGTCTCACTTAGAAACCCACGCAGATATGCCCCAATGGGTCATTTGTGTCCCTTTGTCCTCCCTGTGTGTCTTTTGTAACACCCTTGAGCCTATCCCAAATCTTTTATCATGAACCCTATAACTGCCCCTCGCTTCCCCCATGCAAACTGAGAAGGTTTTGGATGTAGGCATGTGCAGGTTTCCCTGTGCATTTCTGTATCATAAGAGATTCCCCCAGACTTAGGTCTGCCCTTCTTCTCAACCCCCCATGAGTTTCGCTGGATCCTCAGGCCTCCTGTCCTCCTTTTCCACAGGAAAGGAAAGGTAACCTCAGGTCCAGACTTCCCTGCTCGTTCTCTCTCTCTCGCTGTGTCTTTTCCGGATCTTCCACCCCCCACTCCCTGCCTCACTTTCATTTTCCCTGTCGCCGCTTGTGTTTTTCCTTTGATCCCGCCAGCCAGACCGGGGCTGTGTTTCTCGGTTTATGTGTATAAATAAACCTTTTAGTTTTATTGATATTTTGTCTCCCTCTTTTCCTTCACTTTTGGGGAGGGAACATAAACTGCTTGTAGCACGTATCTGTCCTCAGACTGATCCTTAGGACACGCAGGAACCCCGGGATTAAAAAATTAAGCTAATTCCCCCCAACATTAAGGAACAGTGGATATTGGTGTACCAACCCCCCAATAGTCATGAGTGGGAGGGGGTTCTCCTCTTAGGACACACAGAACCCCTGTTTAACTAATTAAGCTAATTCCCCCAAAGTTAAGGAATGGTGGATATTGGGGTACTAACCCTCCCAATACTCACGAGTGGGAGGGGGTTGGCCTGTTAACAGTAGCAGCTATAGAGGGGAGCACAGGGAGAGTGCCAGCAGCATGGCGGGCACGGGCAGTCTAGCCTCAGGGTCCCACTACTCCCCTTCACGGGACATCACCGTGATCGCAGACAGTGAGTCAAAGGCAGACACTAGTTCCGCAGAGGAGATGTCTGGATCTGAGTCGATGGTTGTCCCTCCTCCCAGAGCTGTGTCATTGTCATCACTGCCAAGTTCTGCCCTTCCCAGCAGTGCTGGCAGCATTGCGTCACCCGGGGCAGGCCAGAAGGCAGGAGGGGAAAAAAAATCCTCTGTCTGGGAACATTTCAAACTGGTGTGGGCACATGATCCCAGAGAGGTGCAGTGCACTTTGTGCAATAAGCTGGTGAATCATGGGCAGGTGCTTGCCAACCTTGGGACAACTGCAATGGTGAGGCCCCTGAAGTCATGCCACAGTGCTCTGCTGCTAAGCAGGAAGGCAGGGGAAGTGGATGCCAGCAGGTTCCCAACTGCAGCAGCAACTAGTCACCTGGCTCCTTCAGCGGGCAAGTGTCCTGCACCAACTGCTGCCTCTACCAGTAGGAGCCTCACCAGCAGCGTCAGTCCACCATGGAGGAGCTGGGGTGGGGGCAGCTGCCAAGGCTATTGGCAACAAGGTGGCATGGCTTTCAAGAGAAAGTCAAGCGCCTATTGACTGAAATGATTGCGCTGGATGGACAGCCCTTCTCAATTGAAGAGGACAAGGGCTTCTAGAGGCTGATTGGGTTCCAGGCCGCCCAGTTTAAGCTGCCGTCCCACACCACCCTCAGTTGGACTGCAGTGCCAGAACTTTACAGGGCTTTGAAGGAGCGGGTGAGGGAGAAGCTGACAGGGGCTGGGGGTGCCACCATACACTTTACAACAGACCTGTGGTCAAGTAGGAATGCACAGCATGCCTACCTGGCAATGACTGCACACTGGTGGCAGGACCTAGAGGAAGTGCTTGGCAGCGACAGGAGGGGTTCTCAAGCAGGGTATAGGTGGCCCCTCTTTCAGGCACAAGTCATGGACAGCCCCCACACCACCAGGAGCCTAGAGTTAGCCCTGGGCACCATGGTGAGGGAGTGGGTTATGCCAGGCACCTTCACCCAGGGGTGCGTGGTGACAGACAACGCTGCAAATATACTAAAGGCAGTCCATGAGGGGGGCTTCACCAGCATCCCTTGCGACACACACACCCTTCACCTGGTGGTCAGGGATGCTCTGGGCTTGGGGGATAAAGGGATTGGGGAAGCCACCCGTAGCTGCCTGATAGAGTGGGGGAGGAAACTGGTGGTGTTGTTCAACCGGAGCATGAAGGGCAGTGAGCTCCTCTGGGACAAGCAGGCTGAGCAAGGCTCCCCAGGGCACGAGTTGGTCCAGAATGTAGCCACATGGTGGAATTCCACCTTCCTGATGCTCGAGCGGCTTCTTGAGCAGAAAGCCACCTTGCATCAGGTGCAACTGCACATGGATTGCGGGGCACCGGAAAGGTTTAATGGGGCAGAATGAGAGCTCCTGGCTCAAACAGTCTTCATCCTGAGACCATTCCTGGCCATGGAGACCATGAGCAGCTCCACCGCCACCCTCACCAAGGTGACCTCTCTGGTCCGGAGTCTCCAGAGGAGGCTGGACAAGATTCTCGGGGGGCTGGATTGTGGCCCTGCAAGCAGGAAGTTGGCCGATAAGGCACTTGACCTGGTGTGGAAGCTGAAGTCAGGGCTGGAGGCACATTTTGACGCGGTCCTGCAGTGGGAGCAATATGTCCTGGCAACAATGCTGGATCCCAGGGTCAAGGGCAGCATGACACGCTAGACAGCACTCTATGCCCTCCAGAAGGATATGCTGGTGAAGAGGGTCCAGCAGGCAGAGTGGACTATGCATCAGCACACCCCTGGGGATGGTGGGAGTGGGAACAGCCACCCCTCTCAGCCAGGCAGGTCTATCCCTGCCCCCAAGCCTAGTGGTAGCAGTAGCAGCGCCAGCAGCAGCAGCACTCCTGTTACCAGCAGCAGTAGAAGCAGCTCAGCCTATGTGTAGGCCACTCTGGGGAGCGTGGGGTCCCCCACAACAATAGGGCAAGCAGTGTAGCTGAGGGCAGTGGTGGAGGTGGTTCCCAGGCAGAGCTATGAGAGAGAGTACGACGGCGCCTCAGCAGCCGTGGAGACCTACCTGGAGGAGGAACCATGCATTGATCCCAGCAGTGATCCCTTGGCCTACTGGGCTGGCAAGGCCAATGTGTGTCCGGCTCTGTCAAAAGTGGCCAAGGGTCTCTTGTCTTGCCCACCAACCAGTGTCCCCAGTGAGCGGGTGTTCTCAATGGCGGGGGACATTTGCTCCCCGCACCGCCTGAGACTGGGGGCCAAGTTGGTTGAGCAGTTGCTGTTCATTAAGGTGAACCTTCCGCTGCTGGGATTCCCCGAGCTGTCCCTGGACAAGGATTGATGGTGCAGTGGCACATGCCATCCCATGCCAGGGACAGTCATGGGACGGGGCTCCTCCTCCTCAATCTGGGCTAGGGCTACTGCTGGTGTGCTGCTGAGGTGCTGTCCCTCCCTCCCAATATCTGGCGCCCCCCTGCCTCGCCCCTCTCATACTATACGGCCTCGGCTGCCTTATCTTACTGACCTCATGACACAGGGTGGCATTGGGAAACTGTAAGCCTGCCAGCCGGCCTATTACTACACAATCTTGGCCCGCCTATGTGATACTGACTGGCTCTTGCTCTCTCTCACTGCACAGTCTTTGCTAGCCTATCTGAGTGCCCTGCTGCCAATGTCCCAGCCTGCCTGCCCTACTGCTTCTCATGCCATTCTGCCTGTCTGCCCATTCGGCTTGCCACCAAGCTCAAAGCATGCCTCAATCCACCTTCCTGGCCTGCCTCCCATGCCAAGGTGCCTGTCTCCCCACCCAGGTTGCCAAGCTCAAAGCCTGCCCAAGCCGCCTGCCCTAGCCTCTCATGCCACCCTGCCTGCCTGCCCGCCCACCCAGGTTGCAAAGCTCGAACCCTGCCTCAGTCTGCTTGCCTGTCACTCATGCCATGTTGCCAGTCTGCCTGCCCTGGCAACCAGTGTCTGCTGCTGCTCATGCCAAAGGCCCCCAGGCCTATATGCTGTCTGTGCCAAGGGTTCTTTACCTTGGCAACCAATGTCTGCTGCTGCCAATGGTCCTCAGGCCTATATGCTGTCTGTGCTAAGGGTTCTGTACCCCGGCAACCAATGTCTGCTGATGCTAGTGCCAATGGCTCCCAGGCCTATATGCTGTCTTTGCCAAGGGTTCTGTACTCTGGCAACCCACTGTCTGCTGCTGCCAATGGCCCCAGGCCTATATGCTGTCTGTGCCAAGGGTTCTGTATCCTGGCAACCATTTTCTGCTGCTACCAATGGCCCCCAGGCCTATATGCTGTCTGTGCCAAGGGTTCTGTACCCTGGCAACCCAGTGCCTGCTGCTGTCAATGGTCTCCAGGCCTATATGCTGTCTGTGTCAAGGGTTCTGTACCCTGGAAACCCACTGTCTGATGCTGCCAATGGCCCCAGGCCTATATGCTGTCTGTGCCAAGGGTTCTGTACCCTAGGTTGCCGCCAAGGTCAAAGCCTGCCTCAGCCCACCTTCCTGCCTCTTATGCCAAGGTGCCTGTCTGCCCACCCAGGTTGCTACCGAGAGAGGGAGAGAGAGAGAGAGAGGTAAATTCTCCCCACTGCTAGAAGGAGAGACAGACATGATCCCACCCATGCTGTCACCTGCACTATATGGAGAGAGAGAGTGAGAGAGAGAGAGAGAGAGAGAGAGAGAGAGAGAGAGAGAGAGGCTCCCCACTAGAATGAGAGAACTGGGATGGAGGGAAGGCCAACTCAAGCTGCCACCTGCCAGAACTAGGAAGAACTCCCATCTGTGCCCGATGCCCACATCCAGTAGCAGCAAACCTAAAAGAATGAGATGGAATATAACAAAATGTGGAATGCATTATGTGCCTGCCTGTGTGCATTCCTATACCTACCTACCTATCACACAATTGAATGAAGTGTGCCCAACCATGCACTAATTCTAGGGACATCATTCAGCTCCCATAGGTTTTAGGCTGTCATTCCATTGTACCTGAAACAGTCATGCCCGTCCATCCCAGGAACCATCAACGAGATTCTGGGACCATAATTCCAGTCATAGGGGGCTGCCATTCCATTCTGGGTGCTGCTGATGCTCGTGCCTGACTGGCCACCGGCTACCGGCGTCCACCTGAAAGCCTGCCCCCCCACCAGCCTACTCCTCCGCACCAACCCGTGGATGCCCGCTGCCAAAAGAGTCTGTGTCTCTTTTTCTCTGGCACACCCACACAGACACAAGCCCTGCCCCTCCTGGGGGGCTGTCTGTAAGTTGAGACCCTACTGCTGCCTGGTACATCGTTGGGTTAATACCTTAACTATGCTACATGTGGTGCCAGGTGCTGCTAGTAGGGATCGACAAGCTGTATGGGATTCTGTCACCTGCCAGCCAGAACTTCAGCACAGAGGAATATAAGATTGGACAGGTCAAACAAAGCTCGTAACAATAACAACAAATATAACTTTTATTAACAAAACAACAAGAACAACAACAACATTGTAAAACAAAACCCAAATATTTTAAACAAGAAAGGAAACTTAGCTATCTATTAGTCTTTAGGTTTTACCCCCGGAAGTTGGGGGAAGGGCAGAAGGAGTGCATGGGAGGTAGGGGCAGGGGACATCACACCCGCCGGCATTTCATAGCCGTGCTCGATGGCATAGTCGACGGCCCCTGCCACGGCCGCCTGCCAGTTGGAGACCAACTGGTGGAAGAGTTCCAGGTTGGCCATCTTGGTGGAGACGTACTTTGAGCTGTACTGCGCGTATGCCTCCACCTTCTGTTCCCGCACCTCGACCACCTGGAACTGTTCCACCAGTTGGTTCTCCATGGTGGCTGCTGTCTGCTGCAGGTTGGCCACAAAGTCCCAGGTGGCCCTATCCACCTCGGCCCGAAAGGCCCTTGCCGCTGGAGACTCCTGGGGCCCAGGGGACTCCACTTTGGAGTTGAAGGAGGGGGAAGGGCTTTGGTGTCTTCTTTTTTGGGTTGCATTCCCCCCCTTCTTCTGGTGCTGATGCTGCACGTTAGAGGTTCCCTGCATCACCATCAGGTTGTGCGCTTTCTCGGCGTGTGTGATTAGGCCCGATGTGGTCCCCTCGCTGGCCTGTTTGAATCTTTTGCCACATTCCTAAAGAACATAAAAGAAAGGAAGGAACATAAGAAGTGCCATACTGCATCAGACCAATGGTCTGTGTCAAGCCAAGTATCTTGGTGTTATCTTCTCCTCATCATTGAGTTGGAAACCCCACTATAAGGCCATGTTGCTTCAATCAAGAAACTCCCTAAAAGCGATCCTGGGGTTTTATTTCACCCAGGGGGGGAGATTAGTGATGCCTGCTTTGAGGCTTTTCAGGTTTAAAGTCATAGCCCAAAGTCTTTATGCCTTCCCGGTTTGGGGCTTACCTTTCTTGTCCAAAATGGAGAGCATACAGAATCAGGCCCTTGGTACTATCTTGGGGGCCCCGCAGGGTACACCGCAGGTGTTACTTAGACAAGAGACTGCATGCCATACTGTTAGATCTTGTGCCTTGCAGGCGCTAATGAGGTTTTGGATCAAAGTTTCCCTCTTTCCTTCCCAGGATAGATCCCTGTTAGCTCTGGCTGGGAAAGCAGGGCTTTTCAGTCTGTGGGGCGGCTGTGTGGAAAAAAAGGTTAGACTCTTGGGATTCTCTAGAGAGGTGCTGGAACCTCTCGGCCCCAAAAGAGCTATGTTCCTCTTGAAAAAAAGGATTTTGGATCAGGAGATTCAGGATGAGGGAGTTCTGCTCGCTAACCAACGAGTGGTTCC
>QEPC01013748.1:5705669-5732367 GCA_003113815.1 Sphenodon punctatus
CGGATTTAGTGAGGCTAAAGTGGAAGCTGTTGGAAGGGGTGGATCCGACCCTCACGAAGGTGGTGGCCAGATACTGCCAAATTTACCTACGACTGAGATCTAGTAAGCTTGTACAGTAAGGGTTGGGCTATTTGATTATCCAGGCCAACACTGTGTTAGGAGTTACAGGGTCAGATCCCTTGGGGAGGAAGTTTCTGTTAGCAGGGTTGCCTGGAGGATGGTTGGCTTCTGGATTTTGGGTCCTGGGTCTCAAGTTTTGTGGTGCAAATCACCCAATTGTGTATTTTATATATATTTATATTGTTTATGTATTGTGTTATGTACTGTGTATTGTATTATGTTTGTATATTTATATGGATTGTACAACCTTTGGTTAACAATAAATATTACCTACCTACCTACCTGTGTCACACTGTCAAGCCCTGCCTGCATTCTGTCTCCACAAGTGGGTGGGTGACAATCTATCTCTGCAGGGGACTTCCGTTCCTAACAGGTCATAGAGGGCAATGCATACCCTGTTGTTCCAGCTCCCGTGCCTTACCTTGCAGACGGTGAATCCATTCTCCTTATCATACCACCTCCAGACATTGGACCTTGTCCACCCCCTGTCTGGGGGTGGCACTGGCGACCTCCGCCTCGATGATGTCCTGCGTGTGGCACCAGCGCCGGGGGCAGCATCATCACCCTCTCTGAAACAGGAACACATAAACAACACCTAAGTAATATCATGCATTTAGGATGATGCCTCTAGTCCTCCCTCCTTGGGGTGCTAGGGATGGCAAATGGTGATACCCTGTCTGGCACGTGCAATTAATCTTGCCCTTCTTTGGGTGGGTGCTAGGGAGGGATGGCAATGGAGACGAGACCCTGGCTGGCACGTGCAAATCCTGCCCTTGTATGGGTGTGCATAGGGATGGCAACTGGAGAGTGGAGACCCTTACTAACCTGGCATGTTTGGGTGGGGGTGCTGCTCATGCTCGTGCCTGACTGCTGGAAGAGCCCCTCACACTACAGTACCCTCTCTCTCTGTGGCAGACATCTGCTGCCATCCACTGACGCCCACTGTTTGTGCCTGACTAATGCAGATAGTATTCTTCTTGTCCTCAAAGTAAAAAAAAGTTTACAAACCTGGAAGCAGTGGCAGCACCTCCTGTGCCCGCCAGCTCTTGCTCCTCCTCTACCATCAAAGGTCCAGAAGCAGTGGCAGGAACCTCTTCCTCCACCACAGGCTACGCCACCTTGGCCTTCCCCCAGGTCCAGCATTTAATGGTCACCTTCTTCATTTTTTTTTTGGTAAACAAGCACTCGCCCGCCAACCGTCACCCACCAACACTCACCAACCAGCCAAAACTAGGGATGGACGAACAGAACAGAGTTTGGAAATTCGGTTTGGTTTGAAATTCAAGTTTGGAAATTCGGTTCGGTTTAAAATTCGAGTTCGGTTCGGAAGTTCGGTTCGGTCGACCGAACAGACCAAGTTCGGTCGAATTCCAAACTTCCGAACCAAGTTCGGCTATTCAAAACCAGGTTTTTTGGTGTGTGTTGCCACTAGGGATGGACGAACAGAACAGAGTTCGGAAATTTGGTTTGGTTTGAAATTCGAGTTTGGAAATTTGGTTCGGTTTAAAATTCGAGTTTGGTTTGGAAGTTCGGTTCGGTTCACCAAACAGACCAAGTTCGGCCCGAACTCCGAACTTCCGAACCACATTCGCCCATCCCTAGCCAAAACAACAGTCAAACTGAAAAAAACACACAGTCCAACACAAACACAGCCAAAACACACCAAACACCCAGCCAGCCACAACACACACACTCTCTCGCCATACAGCTCCGCACGCAGTCAAATTTCTGGTTTCTGGTTCCAATGCGATCACGGGATCACACGATACCTATTTCTGAACGGCCGAACCGAACCGAACCGAACTCGAACTCAGCGACTGAACCAAACGACCGAACCGAACAACCAGACTGAACCAGACCGAACCAAACAACCGAACCCGAACTGCGATCTGTTCGCACATCCCTAGTTTTCACTTTTCAAATTTAATATTCACTTAAAAATCTGGGATCTGTGTTCTCCCCATTGCCAATGGGGAAAACCTGGTGAACGTGGGTCCCTGCTTGCAATGCTAGTATAATTTAAACAACTTGATAAGAACACCAATTAACTCATTAATTGTATTTTTATTTATTTAGGATTTTTTATCCAAGCCCATCCTATAGGCTCGGCATGGCTTACAATTCTTTAACTTGTTAACAGTAACATTAACAACTAACTAATTAAGTCAACTCTTAATCCTCACAACGACCCCATGAGGTAGGTTAGGCAGAGAGATCTGTGACTGGCCCAAGATCACCCAGTGAGTTTATGGTTAAGGTGAGACTTGAACTGGGAGTCTCCCCCTACCTCCCATTCCAAGGACTGCACACTTAACCACTACACCACACTAGTTCTCTATATCCTGTCTCCTGAATATATCCTGTTTCCTGAATAAAAGTCCAATTGAAATAAAAGTCCAAGTACTATAAAAGTTTCGTTAATAGTAACTAAATTCAAAGGCTGAGAAGTTCTGTTCTATTCTGTTCTACTGAACTCATCACCATAGTATCTGAACACTCGGTAAAAATAGTATTTGTCATTTGTATAGCATTATTCTCTTGCTAACACTCACAATATCCTTGACAAGAACTCCTTGTCAGGCAAGCAGAACCTGTATTCTTATCCCCATTTTGAAAGCTGGGGAATCGAGGTTATGAGACTGTAACTTGCCCATGGCCATCCAGTGAAATTATGGCTAAACCAAGATGTGAACTCAGGTCTCCTGGCTCTAAGTCCCATGTTCTGTTGACAAAATACATCCTTGTTTTAGGCCTGCTCCTTCTCATGAGTGCAGTTTGCATACTCTTGTTAACACTGCTATATATTTGCTGCCTCTCTTCTTTCAACTGATTGCTTTGCTTACTCAAGTTTAGTACGCAACCTCTGCAAAACCAAAAGGCAGTGCTGGATTTAGAGAAGTTGAGGCCCTATGGGAAATGATTGTGTGGGCCCACTTCTAACATACGAAGGTTGCATGGACACACACTGCCTCACCTATTTGGGAAAGGAAGAAGTTACCAGAATTAATTTTTGATGTTCAAGTAAATGTTACATCCCTTTCAGGCACTAGAGCTCATTGCACTGCAGACCCATATTTACTTATCTATTTTAATTTCTACCCTGTCCTATCCCTGGCTTACATAAAAATGTTTCATAAAAGTAAGACCCATAAAGCAATAAAAGTTACCCACTCATAAAATAATAAAAGAAACCCACCCACCCAACTCCACCCCAAACAAAAAATCTACCCCTGTTGAAAGCCTGACCAAATAAATTTGTCTTACACTGCCTTCGGAAGATACACTAGAGCTCAGATGAATCTCCAAGAGAGGGGAGCTCCAACGTTGTGGAGCAGCCACCGAGAACGCCTCTCTGCGAGCCCGCATCATATTGACCTGGGCCAATGATGGAACTTGCAAGAGGGTGCTCTTGGCTGATTTTGGGGGCTGTGGGTAATTTCAGACGTGACGGGCCTCTCGGCCCGCAACACTGAACCCTGAATCGAAATCCGTCTCGGATCCCGGTCCATGATCAGTCCTGCCATCCTTTAGACGTGCCGGCCTGATCTCCGAGGGGGATCAGTGAGGGGGAGGGGCTGCACGCCGTGGCGCGACGTGTGGCCGCTCAGCCCCGTCCCCCCCACGCAATTGGCCACCCGCCCTTGGGGAGATGGGTGGGCGCAGCAGCCAATTAGGCCATTGCGCCCAATCCCGTGCCGCGGTCTGGACCACAGTCAGGAATGGGGAGAGGCAACAGACATTACTTTCACCCCATTCACTGGGGTGAACATCTGGCGGGGCTCGCATAGACGTTTGCGCGATCACAGCCGACCACACCGAATCCACTGTGATTCAGTGTGGTTGACTGTGATCACATAATGTCTGAAATTACCCTGTGAAGGAACATCATTTATTTATTTATTTATTTATTTATTTATAAAAAATTTACCCCGCCCCTCCTGCCACGCAGCTCGGGGCGGCTTCCAAGAAATTTTTATAAAACACAATAAAAACAATTTAAAATAACCATAAATATTATAAAAATAATTAATACAGGGCAGACTAAAACCAAAATTAGGTGGGGGAATTAAAACCCCACCCTACTCGCCCTCTCTCCCAAAGGCCTGGGCGAACAGCTAGGTCTTATAGTTTCGCCGGAATATTAGTAGGCTAGGGGCCAGGCGAGCTTCCTCCAGAAGGGAGTTCCACAGCTGCAGTCCCACTACTGAGAATGCCCTCTCCATCATGGCCCCCCACTTAACATGGGGGACCTCCAGGAAGGGACCCCCGGCAGACCGCAGGAGCCGCTCTGGGGCGCGGAGGGTGAGGCGGTCCCTAAGGTATGAGGGGCCGAGACCGTGTAGGGCTTTATAAACCATCACCAGCACCTTGAACTTGGCTCGGCACGCTATCGGCAGCCAGTGCAGAGCTCGGAGCACCGGTGTAATATGCTCCCGGCGGCCCGTCCCCGTAAGAAGACGAGCCGCCGCATTCTGCACCAGCTGCAGCCTCCGAACCAAGAACAAGGGAAGCCCCACGTAGAGCGCGTTGCAGTAGTCGAGCCTCGAGGTGACGAAGGCATGGATGAGGGAGGCCAGGTCCGGGCCGGAGACAAACGGACGCAGCCTACGTACTAGATATAGCTGGCGGAAGGCAGCCTTAGCGACTGCCTCCACCTGCCGCTCCAGACGCAGATCTGCGTCCAATATCACCCCCAGACTCCGAACCTGCAGAGCTACAGGAGGGCGAACCCCCCCAACCAGGGGGGCCACCACCCCCTTCGCTCTCCCCACCAACATCACCTCCGTCTTGTCGGGGTTAAGCTTCAGTCTGCTCAGCCGCATCCACTCCGCCACGGCCTCCAAACATTGGGAAAGCAACGAGATAGCAGGGTCTGGGTCAGTAGAAAAAGAGAGGTACAGCTGAGTATCATCAGCATACTGGTGACATCGCACCCCGAACCTTCTCACGACCTCCCCCAAGGGCTGCATATAGATGTTAAACAACAGCGGAGACAAGATCGAACCCTGCGGAACGCCACACGGTAAAGCGCGGGGGCACGATGTTTCCTCCCCCAACACTACCCGTTGGCTCCTCCCCGAGAGGAATGAGCGGAACCATTCAAGAACGGTCCCGCCCAGACCCCCCAGGTCACGCAGTCGCCTCAGCAGCAGCCCATGGTCCACGGTGTCAAAAGCGGCCGAGAGATCTAGCAGGATGAGAAATGTTGAACATCCTGCGTCCATCTCCCGGCGGAGGTCGTCTACCAAGGCCACCATAATGAGGAAGATGATGCTTTAGATATATAGTTTCCAATCCATTTAGGGCTTTATAGGTCAAAACCAACACCTTGTTTCACACATGTTATTTCTAGACCTGAAATGAAAATCCTTGGTGAATGCTGCTTCCGTTGGAAGCAGGGCATTTGCTGAGATTCGCTCAACATGGGGTATTTTCAGACATGAGGGATCTCTGGGTCCACCACGCTGAATCACGGACTGGGTTCGTTCCCCGATCCTGGTCGGTGATGAGACCGTCCGTTCTTCAGATGTGCCAGCAGCATTACTGATGGGAATCAGGGAGGGGGCAGAGTCTGGGAAGGACTAAGTGGCGCACTGTATGGCTGCATGGCCACGCCCCCCATGCTTCCATGTCTGTCTGCCCTCAGGGAGACGGGTGGGTGCAGCGGCTAATGAGGCCACTGTGCCTGACCACTCCTGGTGTAGAGGGACCACGATCAGGAATGGGCCAAGGTAACAGACGTTACTTTTGGCCATTCCTTTAGTTTAGTTTATTTGTTTAGCCATTTGGCTATAACAATGGATAAATACATTCATGAGAGAACATTACACATATGTCCAAACACATAAAGTATCAAGCCCAACGAAAATAAAACATAATAAAATATATAAAAATATATAAAATTCATTCTCAACCCTATTCTTAGCCGTAATTTCGTTGCCCTTAGCAAGAGGTTACAACCCTCAATAAATTTTACCGAACTCAGCTGGCATCCAGCCATAACAATACCTATACAATAGGCATAATTTTAGATTACAAGGCATTTAAACAACTTATTCTTTAGAGTTTTTTATTAAGAAGACACAAAATAAGTATTGCGCCACCTTCACTGTGATCTCACTAGATGCATCATTGAACAATTTTAACATAATGGCCTCTCTAGGCCACCTCTCCATCCTATTAACCAATGGAAGTATTAGCTTCTGTCGGGGGACCATGTAATCAGGACAATCCAACACTATATGACCCAAAGTCTCCACCTGATTCAAGGAAAAGTGGCAAAAACGCTCGGCCAGAGGTAACCCCTGGTATCTCCCAGACGTTACTGCAGAGGGGAAGTAATTTACCCGAGCCAGAAAGAAGAGCCTTCTTTTCAGCACCGATAGTCCATAATCAAAATATGCCCTTGGCTGCCCACATTCAGCTAACAAGTACATCTGTGGACCTGTCTCTTATACACATCTAGATGTGTATAAGAGACAGCATATGGTCTGAGGAATGCATTTAAGCAGAAAAACTTTAATCGCCGGCTTTATAAGATTTCCCCCGTTGGATCGGAAAAAAGCCAGCAAGCTTTGGACAATTTCTTAGCACGCAAACCGGCAGTTCCAGACTGCACTACCCACCTGCCTGACGAATGGAAGAGGAGACCCAAATACTTAAAGATCCTTACTTGCTCTAACTCATTTGTACCTATATACCACCTATGTTTTATTACTTTACTTGAAAATACCACCACTTTGGTCTTTTGAAAGTTTATCTCAATCATATTCCTCTGGCAGTAACTTCCAAATAAATCTAACACCCTTCTTAGACCAACCTGGGTACGAGACATCAAGACGGTGTCATCTGCATACAATAGGCACGAAATATGAGTATTCCGTACCTTAGGCGGATGACATTTACCCACCCCAAACTCTTTACTCAAATCATTAAGGTATAGATTAAAGAAAGTGGGGGCCAAAACACACCCCTGCTTAACCCCTCTCAAAGTTGGTATTTTTCCCGTTGTGGCCCCCTGACAATTCAACCTAACCCTAATTGAGGTGCCTGTATGTAACTCCCTTATTAGGTGAAGCAAACGCCCATCTATATTGAGCTCATAAAGTTTCCCCCACAGACGCTCCCTTGGTATCAGGTCAAATGCCGAGCGGAGGTCAATGAACGCCGCACACAAAGCCTTCCCAGCCACACTATATTTCTGAATAAGATGGGAAATAAAAAAACAATGATCTATTGTTGAACACCCTTCGCAGAACCCAATTTGTTCTGAGCCAAGGATATCCTGGTCCTTTATCCATCTTTTTAGTTTGCCCAACAGAAACTTGGCATATAACTTTCCTAGAATACTGAGCAAGTTAACAGGCCTATAGTTCTTTGGATCACTTAAGTCCCCCTTTTTAAATATTGGAACCACAATTGCCTCTAGCCATTCCGCTGGCACCTTCCCAATTGTATTAACGGTGGTGAAAAGAGCAGCTAGTACTTCAGCCCACCATTCCACATTCTCCTTAAATAGTTCAGCTGGTAAAAAATCTCCCCCTGGCGCTTTCCCGGCGTTCATCGAGGAAATCAGCTCCACTATTTCTTCAGGGGTCACAGGAGGCCACATCATCGAGACTGGCCAAAGAGCCAATCTGGGCTCAGTTATCTGGGGGAGTGAAAATAGCGCTGAAAAATGCTCCATCCAAACCTTCGAGGGGATTCTCATACTTCCCATATTCGATCTCTTCCCACATCTTCTGACCAACTTCCAAAATGTCTGGGAGCTTAGGTCCTTGGAAGCTTCCTCAATCGCTGCCCACCTCTGCCTATGGAAATTCTTCCTCCTTGCTCTTAACAATAGCCTATATGCTCCCCGTTTAAGCACCAGCTCAAGCCTTGTTTGATCCGAGGCTAAGTGCCTAAAAGTTCTATAGGCCCTACGGAGGTCCTGGTGCGCCATACGGCAGTTGTCATCAAACCAGGACTCCGACTCACCTGGCCCTTCCCTGTCACCACCACCCCTCTAGCCTTGTTAATCCTCAGCATAGGGGACAGCCACTCAAGTAGGACCCGAAACCGGTCTCCTATCAGCTCCAAAGAGGATGCCTGCAAAAGGGAATTTCTAATCAGATTTCCCTTCTCCGATTCAAGAGCCACGGCCACAGACTGAGCCAATTCATCATCCCACTTCCTCCTAACTGGGGCGATGTCATGGTTCTCCGACTCCAAAGGGGAGAGTGCCAACGTTGGCCCATTCCTGATGGTGGTCAATCTAAACAAGATTTTGGTCCTGCGGCTGTCTGCAGGGCCGGATCTATGGTTAGCATTGATCCCTACCAGATATTCACTGTGGTGAACATCTGGCAGGGATCCATCAGATGTTATGTCCGTCATGGCCACTCCACAGTGTTCACTGTGGTTCACCATGGTCTGCCATGGCCACGTAACATCTGAAAATACCCATGGAAACTTACTGGCTTTCCTGCTATTTTTGCCATTTCCCAATATTTTTTGCACGTTGAACAGGGCTGACCCGCGTGCACTTCTTTGGGTCGTGGAGATGAAAATGTGTCAGCTAACCACTGCGGGAGTGCTGTAAATTGTCAAAAGTGCTGTAAAACTTTTGCAAAAGTATTGGAAAGGGATGAAAAAGTGCCAGATAATGATGAAAGTGATGAAAAAGTCCCAGAAAGTGACAATAAATAAATAAATAAATAAATAAATGGCAGATGTCCTTGTCATGGATGGACCATTATCTTCTTCAGGCCAGCCTCTCAGTGTGCCACCTCCAGAAGGGGATGGGACCATTTAGATTGGTCCACCCTCGGAGGCTGATGGAACCCCAGCAGTTCCAGGAGGTCCTGAGGGAATTAACCTTGGACCCGGACGGCCACTCGGTCAATGAGCTGGTGAAGCATTGGAACAGCTTGCTGGGGGAGGCCACTGACAGGGTGGCTCTGAGACATCCCCTGCCTCTGTCTCGTCACAACTGGGCCCCTTGGTTTACTGAGGGGCTATGGTATATGAAGCAAATAGGCAGGAGGCTAAAGCGATGCTGGCGTCGGACTCACTTTGACTCCGACTGACTTCTCCATAGGGACCATTTGCGGTCCTATGTTGAGGCTGTGAGGGCAGCAAGGAAGGAGTTCTTTGCTGCCCTCATATCATCTGTGTAGTCACGCCTGGGGAACTGTTTCGGGTGGTGCGGAGGCTGGTCAGTCCGGCCTCCCTCCGCCTGGACGGGGACTTGTCCCAGGCTCGCTGTGAGGAGTTTGTCACCTACTTCGCAGACAAGATCGCTCGGATCCAGAGTGACTTTGATGCTGGGTAGGGGGCAGTAGGTGGAGAGCGCGAGGTGATGGAGGACCCATCTGGTCCAACTTTGAGGGGGGAGTTTCAGGAAGTGATGCCAGCCGATGCGGTGGATGTCCTGGGGTCTGTGAGAGCCACCAGTTGTGAACTTGATCCATGCCCGTCCTGGTTGGTGAAAGCCTCCAGGGAGACATTGGGGACGGTGCTGGTGAGAGTGGTTAACGCATCCCTGCGGCAGGGGAGGTTGTCGCCTAGCCTCAAGGAGGCTGTGGTACGCCCCCTGCTGAAGAAACCATCACTGGATGTGGACGCACTCGCCAGCTACTGACCTGTCTCTAACCTTCCCTTTTTAGGGAAGGTTATTGAGCGGGTGGTGGCGATCTAGCTCCAGGTGCATCTAGATAGCATCGGTTTCCTGGACCCTTTTCAATCTGGGTTCTGCCCTGACTATGGCCCTGAGACGACGTTGGTGGCCTTGATCGATGATCTCTGCCGGGATTTCTTATCCTGCTAGATCTCTCGGCTGCTTTTGATACCATGGACTATGGGTTGCTGCTGAGACGGCTGCATGACCTGAAGGGTCTTGACGGGACTGTTCTTGAATGGTTCCGTTCATTCATCTCAGGGAGAAGCCAGAGAGTGGTGTTGGGAGCTGAAATATCTTGCCCCCGTGCTTTGTCCTGCAGGGTTCCACAGGGTTCCATTCTGTCTCCATTATTATTTAATGTATACATGCAGCCCTTGGGGGAGGTCGTGAGAGGGTTCGGGGTGTGATGTCACCAATATGCTGATGGTACTCAGCTGTCCCGCTCTTTTCAGCTGACCCAGACCCTGCCATCTTGTTGCTATTCCAGTGTTTGGAAGCCGTGGTGGAGTGGATGTGGCAGAGCAGACTGAAGCTCAACCCCGATAAGACTGAGGTGATGGTGGTGGGGAGGGGGAGGGAGGTGTCGGCCCCCCTGATTTGGGAAGTTTGCCCTCCTATAGCCCAACAGGTTTGGAGCCTGGCGGTGATATTGGACTCGGATCTCCACCTGGATCAACAGGTGGAGGGGGTGGTGAAGGCCATCTTCCGCCAGTTGTATCTGGTGCGGAGGCTGCATCCATACGTCTCCGGGCCAGACCTGGCCTCCCTCATTCATGCCTTCATCACCTCGAGGCTGGACTACTGCAATGCACTCTTCGTGGTGCTGCCCTTGTTCCTGATTCTGAGGCTGCAGCTAGTGCAGAATGCAGCACCCCAGCTCCTGTCGGGGATGGGTCGTCGGGAGCACATAACATCTGTGCTCCGGACTCTGCAATGGTTGCTAATAGCGTGCCGAGCCAGGTTAAAGGTATTGGTGTTGATTTTTAGGGCCCCTCTCAGTCTGGGCCCCTCATACCTCAAGGACCGCCTCACCCTCCGTGCCCCAGAGTGGCTCCTTCGGTCTGTCCGGGTGCCTTCTTGGACATCCCCCGTGTTAAGCGGGGGGCCAAAATGGAGAGAGCATTCTCGGTGGCTGGGCCACGTCTTTGGAACTCCCTCCCGGAGGAAGCTCGCCTGACCCCAAGCCTTTTAACATTTCGGCGGGCTTGTAATACCTGGCAGTTCATTCAGGCCTTTGGGGAAAGGGGGGAGTTAGGTTTTTTTTTAGCTCCACCCTACGCATTTTATATATATATATATAGTCCTAACCCTGTTTTAAATTGTTGATATTATTATGGTGTTATATTTATATTATGGTATTTTTATATTATTGTATTTTTATTCTTTTAAAATTGTTAGCCACCCCGAACTGTTGTCAGGAGGGGCGGGGTATAAATTGACTAAATAAATAAATAAATAAATAAGTGTGAAATGACTGGAAACTGACAAAGTACTGATAGACTCGCAAGCATTTCTGAAAGGTCAGTATTTCCCTTCAGAGCGGGAACACGTGCTCTCATCTCAGCCCTAGTTATTTCTAGTTTACTCATGGGCCTCATGTGCTGGGGAAGGCCTCTCCTGAATTGCCATATGTCTTCCTCCACAGGCTGGGGAACCCAGCATTTGAGCCTCTGTGGGCCCATAATTTATTCCTGTATTTCTCAGAGTCATGCTGTCATTTCAGATTTCTTCATGAACTCATTGTATTTGAGGGCCCCCCAACACCTGGGGTCGTGGCCGGCTGCAGTCTGCACTATTGCACCCTTGCCCAAAAGAAGGATTATATTTTCTTCATTGTTTGGAAAGCACCTAGACTGTGACCCTTTTCACACAGACACGCTAACACTGATAAAATGGGTGTTACATTTTATTATACATGTTGCAGGGCTGCAGGTGTGCTCTATGGGTGCCATGCAACATGTATAATAAAATGTAACACCCATTTAATCAGTGTTAGTGTGTCTGTGTGAAAAGGGCCTATAAAGGCTGCTGCTTCTGGAAATAAAGCTCAAGAGATGTGTAAAGATCAGTCTCCACCCTATTCCTCATCATCGTTTTTCTTTTCTTTTTCCTTTACTTAATGTACTGCAGCAATATATGTGTGCGTGCTCACACACACACACACACACACACACACACACACAGTATAACTATTGTACCAGGGACCTGTGTTTGCTGCATTTCCTCCGTTGTCACCCGTGGCAATGAACACAATGAACACAGGTTACTGTTATTATACATCATAAAGTATAAATTATATTTTCTACATAATCATGGATTATATATTATCAATATGATACATATTAAAAATCCATTCATTTGTATCATATCTACAATGCACAAATTCTATATAATAAACACTATGATTATATTATATCATACTAAATATACTACAGGATCCACTTTATTCATAAATAGAGAAAATTATACCTTGTTCTGCACATAATTGTGTACATAGCAATGCAGGACATACACTTTTTCTGTCTCTCATGTTATTACACACTGCATATACACATATCTGTTTGTGGTGAATATTCCAATAAGCTTTTAAGCCGCTATATTTTCTAAAATTACAGCCAGGCTCAGTAAATAATGGGGGAGCAAAGAAGCTGCCATTTTCAAACACTACCCCCCATCCACAGCCTTGATCTCTCAAGAAAAGGTCTTTTTCTGTGTCATAAATCATTGAGAGATGAAGAATAATTGTCTGGTTCTTAACCGCCTTCTATTGTTGACACATTTGGAATTTTAAGATAAAGATGTACCGGTTGGGTCTGAAAAAAATGTGGTTTAACATTACCCTTTATGAAAATGTGGGCTTATTGTTAGAAATGCAAAGCAGATGACCCCAGTGTTAATGTATTTTAACGCACTGTTGTTCGACTGCCTATTCAAATTGGGCTAGAAAAAGAGACTCCATTAATATCACAAAATAATGATTGCACTGTATTTCACACTTCTACATTAATTAAATAAGAGAAACACCATTTTATACAGAATTCTTAAAAAAGCAGCAGTGTAAAATGTTACTGGGTAAATATGAGTAAATAACTATTAGTCCACTTAAAACTTAACAGATGACATCAGTTGTTGAACTCTTTGATGTCTTCAATTAAAAAACAGGGCTTGCAATTCAAGTAGTTATAAACCAGATGGGAATACACAGCTACATAACACAATTTGATCGTCTCCTATGGGACAGTGAGTTTACTGGGGATCCGTGGTAGTGTCACTTCTAGTTGATTGGCATGCCTGAAGAGAGACTGTGCTTGGACATAGAATTGGAATGTGTAGGTCTCAAGTAGCATTATGCCCCTTCCAAACAGGCTAGTAAATACATTTTAAAGAAACAATCTGCTTTTCAAAATATACAGAGTCTTTCAAGAAAGGAAATGTATTACTGAAAATAAGATGAGGAGTGTTAACCTGACAGGCTAATAAACTACATAGACAGTGAAATCATTGCAAGTAGCTTTACATGAAGAGGTAACCCCCCAGTAAACGAGATTTCTTTCAAAACTGTATAGACATACTGGGCCAAAGTATGCAATGAGGTGAGGAGTGTTTGGGAAAAGCTAGTATGCAACCGTGTGTGGAATCAAATGAGACGATAGCCCGCCGCAGGTTTCACACAGGTTTAGTTTGTGAAGTCCTCACTCAGCCCCCACTCACAACTCAAGCGGTTGTAGGAAGTCTCAACTGGCCAGTGCAAGGGAGAGCGAGAGTGGAGAAAGGGGCAGGAAGCAGTTGCTCCTCTGATGCTCTAGGATTTCTGCCGGCGACTCTATGGTGCGGATGGACCTGTACATGCAGAGGTGCTGGCTGCAACCTAATTGACAGAACGTGGACACATGGATACACGTTAGCTCACGACTGCTCACAGAGCAGACTCCACATTCTCTGAGACCATGCTGTGAGTAGGGGCTGCGGGTTCAGTGCATGCTGGCCCTGTGTCCGGTGGGGATGAACACTTAATAAATAGGCAAGTGGACACCCACCTGATATGATCGAATGTCTCATTTGAAAAACCCTTTCTTTCAAAACTGTATACAAATATTAGGTCAAAGCATGGAATGAGGAGACGAGTGTTTTTGAAAAGCTGATATTCAACTGTGTAATTAACAACTGCATCGTAACACGTTGGGTCCTACGCAAACCTTACTTTGGAGGGGGGATTGCCAGGGCTCAGTCCCAGCAATTAAATTCAAGGGGGTGGAGGCTCAGCCCCAAGAAATGTTACCAGTAGAAATGCACACCCCAAAAGGTAAGAAATCAGGAAAATACTGATGTTAGCCATTTTGAGGTTGAAAATGAAAGCCAGAAAAAAATCTGAATAATTTATTTGGCGTTCATTACAGACTTTTCTGCTCCATCTCCTGTACTGGCCATCATATAGATTAAATCACAAGAACTCCTATTTTATATTTACCTATAGAGCGGCAGGGCAGCCTGGTGGTTGGATTGTTATCTGCAGAATAGGGTTCATTTCCTTGCTCTGGTGATCTCTGGGCTGGAAGGTGTGAATTTTAGGACCGGAGGTGTGGCTTCTGGGGCAGGCTTAGGCCCCAACAATTTTTAAATATTTTTTTTTACAAATTTAGCACTAAAATACCTAAAAGACCACCTCTTCCCCTATATCACATCATCATTTTTACGATCAGGCAGGGGTGCCTGTTGGAAATGCAAGGACTGTGAGATCATTGCATCCATTTGCCCAATGCAGAGTTTACAGAGGAGTGTGAGTAGCTAATCATCAATAAGCAGGCAGGAAGCATACTTAAGCTTAAGTAGCTTTATTAGGAAATACATGTAGGATAGGAAAGGCCTACATCTATGCTAAGTCCTAAGACTAGGTGTGTTCAAGAGGGAGGAAGGAAGCTCTCTGAGACACAAAGAGATGAGAAATCTCCTGGGGGAGGAGATTGACCAATCAGGTCCTGGCAGGAGTAGGACAGATAGGATGGGGGAAGGGTTCCCTGATCTGTCTGTCTACTCCTGGTGTTTCTAGCAAACAAACAGGATGAGGTGCTTAGGGGGGATGCAACCAAAGGAATGTATTTCCAACACCCCTTCTCATCGTCCCGTGCACCGAATCATTTATGTGCACTGCTGACAATTCCCAATGCTTCTCGTAGCCTCTGGAAATTGTCTCTGGGTAGCGGTTTGGTCAGCACATCCGCTATCATTTCCTCTGTAGGACAATAAATCAGTTCAACAAGTCCTTTTTCTTGCGCTTCTCTCACATAGTGACGCTTGGTGTTGATGTGCTTCGACCTTGGCTTTATCTTTTCCATTTTCGTAAGCTGAATGCAGCTTTGATTGTCCTCATACATCTCAGTTGGCTTTGGTTCGTCTATTCCAAAGTCCTTTAGTAGTCTGTGTAGCCATACTACCTCTTGACATGCTTGAGTGGCTGAAATAAATTCTGCTTCTGTGGATGAAAGGGCAATTAATGACTGCTTCTGGCTAGTCCAACTGATTGCTCCGCCTCCATACAGAAATACATTTCCACTCACAGATTTGCAGTCAGTCTTGTCTCCGGCCCAGTCCGCATCCATATAGCCCATCAATCTGGGGTTCTCGCTTGCTGGTAGTTTTAAGTTTAAATGCATTGTGCCCTTCAGGTACCGTGCTATTCTCTTGACTGCTATCCAGTCCCTTTGGGTTGGTGCACTTACTTTTCTGCTTAGTATTCCTACAGCAGCGGCAATGTCTGGCCTTGTGACGGTGGCTACATACAACATTTTGCCAATTGCAGTTCTGTACTGGTTGTCCTGTGGTAGGGGCTCGTCGTTGCCTTCCTGGCTTAGGAAATTTGTTTCCATAGGTGTCCCCACTTCATTAGCCTCTGTCATGCCTAGGCATTCTAAAATGTCCTTTATCTTTTGTTTTTGATTGAGAAGGAAACTTCCATCTTTTTCTCGTTCTATTTGTATTCCAAGATAGTAAGTGATACCTCCCAAGTCTTTCACCTCTATTTCTTTGTTCAGATTCCTGACGATTTCATCACAATCTCGTTTGTTTTCATGGCATACAATCAGATCATCCACATAAGTTAGAATGTATGTCCTCCTTTTATTTCTGAACCTTGAGTATAGGCAGGGGTCAGCTTCTCCCTGTATGAACCCCTCCTTAAGGAGCAATTGATTCAATTTTTCGTTCCAGGCTTTCGCTGCTTGCTTTAAACCATAGATACTCTTTTGAAGTTTGCACACAAGTTCCTCCTTCCCAGGTTCTTTAAATCCCGGCGGCTGCTGCATGTAGATATCCTCTTTGATATCACCATGTAGGAATGCAGTCTTCACGTCTAAGTGCTGCACTTCCATTTTTCTTGCAGCTGCTATGCTGAGGAGTGTTCTTATTGTGGTGTGCCTTACTACTGGAGCAAAGGTTTCGTCGTAGTCTTCGCCGTATTTTTGGGAATATCCCTTGGCCACTAATCTCGCTTTGTGGCGCGTGATTTCCCCTTCTGCATTATGCTTGGTCTTGAAGACCCATTTGCATCCAATGGCCTTTTTGTTTTCAGGTAGCTTTGTGAGTGTCCATGTTTTATTTTCATTAAGAGACTCAATTTCTTCCTTGGCAGCATCTCTCCATTTGCGCGCCTCACTGGTTTGCATTTTTTGAATGTCTTGCCATGTTGAGGGCTCCTGTGGTTCCTCCACTTTTGCCGCGTAGGAGAATCTCGCTGCTGGCACTCCTTTGTTGTGTCTTTCAGAACGTCTCACTTCTGGTTCTGGTTCTGCTTCAGCTTCAGTTTCAGTATCAGCATCAGTGTTATCTTCTGGTTCCAGTTCTGGTTCTGCTTCAGTTTCAGCATCAGCATCAGTGTTGGTGTCAGTGCCCCCTTCTGGTTCAGGTTGATTGAACATGGTCAAATCAAATGAAACTTCAGCTTCCTCTTTTATCTGCAGTTCTGCAGTCTTTTTCTGTCTTGATGAACTTGGCCTCATTAGGTCTGGCATTTGATCAGTGCTTCCCTTTTCATTTTCATCAAAATAGACCACACTGCTTATCTTCACATTTCCAGTGTCAGTGTCCATTACTCTGTATCCCTTGCATCCTTGTGCATAGCCAACAAGTATCCCTTCTTCACATCTGGTGTTAAGTTTGGTCCTTTTGGCCTTTGGGATATAAGCATAGGCTTTAGAGCCAAACACTCTAATGTGCCCCACACTGGGCTTGTTCCCATGCCATAGTTCATAAGGTGTTGCTTTTGCACCTTTGGTTGGGAGCCTGTTCTGCAGGTATGTGGCAGTCATTACTGCTTCCCCCCAGTATTTGTTTGGCAGATTCGCATCCAAAAGCATACATCTCGCCATCTCTATGAGAGAGCGATTTTTTCTTTCTGCTACTCCATTTTGTTCTGGTGTATGCGGGATGGTTGTCTGGTGTTCAATTCCTTTTTGCTTCAAAAATTCTTTCATCTGTTTTGAAACATATTCACCTCCATTATCTGACCTTAGGATCTGAGGTGATCTTCCAAACTTATTGCTGGCTCTTGCAACATATTCCTTAAATTTCTCCAGCACCTGACTTTTCTCTTTAATCAAGTAAGTGAACGTGAACTTGGAAAAATCATCTATGAAAGTCAATGCATACTGGTTTCCTGCAATTGTTTTTGTCTTCATAGGACCACAGATATCACTATGAATGAGCTGTAGGGGGTGCTGTGTGGCTTCCTCCTTGCTCTGATGAAAGGAGGGCCTAGTTCCCTTTCCTTTTACACAGCAAACACATCTCTCATCTTTAGTTGCACATGAGTTCATTTTAAAATGTTTAACTAGGTCTGGAAGTGCATGCAACACATCTGCATTTCTATGGCCCATCCTTCTGTGCCATTTGCTTTCACAGTTCTTATGTCTGCAATCTTTTGCAGCATTTGCATACTGATCCTGTTGCAAGCAATCTACCTTGAATAGGCCATTTGAATCCAGCATTCCTCGCATAAAAAGCTCCTTTTCCTTTGAAATTCTGCAATATTTCCCTTCAAAATGCACTGCAAAACCTTTCTGTACAGCATACTTGACACTTATAAAATTATGATCCAATTCTGGGACATATAGAGCTTCTTCAATGGTAACTTTCATTTCCTCACCGTTTCCCAGATGACATATGAGTTTAGCCCTGCCTCTTCCTTGACAATAAACTTTCTCTCCATTAGCCAATCTTATAGGAGTTCTATAAGTCCTATCCAGATCAATAAATCTGTCTTTGTCCTTTATAAGATTTTTAGTTGCTCCAGAATCAACAAAGAAATCATGTGAAGCAGTCTCACATTCTATTCCTTCCACATTTTTAAGTTGAGATGCTTTTTCCTCAACCAGGCTGAAAGCCCTATCATGGCTCCCTTTGTTCTTTGCAGAGAAGCTGGGAACTTCTTGCTTGGTGCATTGATATGCGAGATGCATGGTTTCCCCGCAATTGAAGCAACACTTAACTCTTGCAGATCCTTTTGAATTTGCAAAAGGCTTCTTGTTCTCAGCTGCCTTGCAGGCAAGCTGTGAGGAAAAGTTTGGCTGTTCATTAGTTTGAGCCATATTAAATTCCTCAAGTTTCTGAATAACAACATCCAAAGATAGGTTATCCTGCATTTCTATTATCTGACAGACTGTTTGAAAAGTTGTTGGTGGTAAAGAGTTCAGCAGAAATGCCACTATCAATTCATCTGGTAAATTCAGCTTTTGATTTTCCAGTCTCCTGACTAGTTCAAGCAGGCCATTAACATGAGCTGAAAAATCTTCACTCTCATCCATTCTCATATTACAAAGTCTTTTAAGCATTTGTATCTTTGATATATTTGACTTCCCTTGATACAGTCTCTGTAAAATTTCCCACATATCTTTTGCAGTTAACTTGTCATGTATGTACACATGTAAACGCTGACTCACCGACATTGAGATGATTGCCATAGCTTTGTCATTTTTCTCATCCCAGAGTTCTTGTGCTGCCCCTGCATCTGTAGGTCTGTTGGACTCCAGCATTTTCCTTAGGCCTTGTCCTCCCAGTGCCATCCTTGCATTATGACTCCAAGCTTCATAGTTTGTTGCTCCAGTGAGCCTCTCTGGAATGGAGACCTTCAGCATAGAATCCATGGTCACAGAGACTAAAATCTTTCTTTTCTTTTCTGCCTTTAAGATTAATGCTAGCACTCAATTTTACTCACTCTGCGCTGCCTTTTGGGTGTCTGGGCCCATAACCCTGTTGGAAATGCAAGGACTGTGAGATCATTGCATCCATTTGCCCAATGCAGAGTTTACAGAGGAGTGTGAGTAGCTAATCATCAATAAGCAGGCAGGAAGCATACTTAAGCTTAAGTAGCTTTATTAGGAAATACATGTAGGATAGGAAAGGCCTACATCTATGCTAAGTCCTAAGACTAGGTGTGTTCAAGAGGGAGGAAGGAAGCTCTCTGAGACACAAAGAGATGAGAAATCTCCTGGGGGAGGAGATTGACCAATCAGGTCCTGACAGGAGTAGGACAGATAGGATGGGGGAAGGGTTCCCTGATCTGTCTGTCTACTCCTGGTGTTTCTAGCAAACAAACAGGATGAGGTGCTTAGGGGGGATGCAACCAAAGGAATGTATTTCCAACAGTGCCCACCCTTGCAAGTTCAGTCATTACACTTAGACTGTTTGGCAACGGCACAGTGAGGGTGTTAATAAATGAAACAGTGACTTGCTTTGGCCCACAAGCCACTGGCACGTTTGTTAGTGCCCTTCCAGATGTTCGCTCGGGATTGCTTCTGGGTGTGTCAGCGGCGAACTCGGGCGGTGATCATGGAGACCTCTGGGATTACAGCCTAGACTGCTTTCTGTCTGATCAGACCAAAGCAGGCCACAGCGGGCTATAATGTTTGTTATGACCTGCCGTAGCTCGGCTCAGATCGGGTCCGTCATGGCAGGGGGCGAGGCCAGTCAACTGCATGTTTGTGCAGCTCCCTGCCCTCCACAGTAGCCCAGCCGCCAGCACAATCATTGGCTGGCCAGCCCAGTCAGGACAGTGTAGCTGGCAGGTTCCCGAACTGGGTTGGGGTGTGATGGTGGCAATCCAGAGAGGTGTTTCACAGCTTTGGAATCCCCTTCCCCTGAATCTTTGCCAAAGCCCAAGCATTTTCCAATGGCAAAGTAAGATCTATTTATTTGGTTAGGGCCATTATTTTTTTACCCCAACCTTCCTGTCAAAGTTGGCTCAGGGCAAGTTACAACATTAAAATACAAATATAAAACAAACCATAAATACAAAAGCATAAAATACCAGACAAACCTACACCCCCTCAAGCCCTATCTCCACCCCAGCTCCCCAACTCCCTAGAGCACCCCTGTCCCCCCCAACTCCCTCCTCCACTAGCCCCCACTGCCAAATGTCCTCGTGAATAAAACCGTGCTGCACTGTCTCCTAGAAGTGCTCAAGCTCGGACATAAACGAACCTCCCAAGGGAGGGAGTCCCATAGCTGTGGAGCTTTAGCAGGCACAAATAGGGCTCAGGGAGTGATATTTACAGCAATTTATATGGCATTTACAGAAAATAAGCGGTATCCATTATGTTTGTTAGAGTTGTAGGGTTCTGAAATCAAGTATGTTCCCTTAAAATAAGGGACACCAGTCAATCCTACTGGATACCCAGGATTCTTGGGTTCTCTTCTAGGAAAAAGGAGTTTGGCTCTAGGGATTTCAGACCTTTTTATCAGTCCCTGTTGGTTCTTTGGATCATGGATCCATCTGAGCATGCCTAGCTTTTTTCTTTAAAAAAACTTACCCTGCCCCAGAGGAAGCCACGTGTTGCCGGACCTCCTTCAGAGAATGAGTACTCTACCCCTGAGCCCTTGCTGGATCCCCACCACCTTAAGCATCCAGCCTCCTTAGACCCTGCTAGGTCCCCAACCCCTGTTCCCTGGCTCCTGCTGCGCTATGGGGGAGCAGGGGTCTAGCACCTGAACTCGGATGGTCCATCCTCGGAACTTCGGACCTTGGAAAATCAAGGTGAATACATTGGTCCTTGGTGTTTTCTGAGGAAAACTAAGGACCAAGTTGCAGGTAGCAATAGTAGCCAGTAAATCAGTCCTGGAGAAGGGAGTCTAGGTAGTAGTGCAGGAGCTTGCCTGGAAGGAGAATGAATAGGAGAACTGTGTTGCAGGCAAATACTGAGCTGTTCTGAGGGGACTGAAACACTGTCAAACTTACATAGCCATCTGGGATTGTGGATAGCCAATGGGAAGGCAGAATAGCCTCAGAGCTGCCTGAAAGCTCAGCTGGGCTGACTGGGTAATGATGCTCAGCTGGGCCAACATCAGTAGGACCCTGACAGGCCCCTCCCCTTCCAACCCATGACTATGTCCCTGCGCCTATTCTTTCTCACAGTCTCAGAATCAAGTCCTGTCTCCTCACTTTCATTCCTACCCTCAGCATTTTAAGCCACACTTTAGACCAGTGGTGTTCAAACATTTTAGGAATCCAAACAGCAAGAAGAAAATGCAAAGTGTTAATATCATTAAGACCGTGACCTCCTGTGCAGATACCTACTTGGGATTCTGACACAGAGTTTGGGAAGCTCTGCTGTAAACTACAATGGAAGACATGAAGAGTTGCCATTCAAAACAGAAGAGCACTGTGCAGCTTGAAATCTTGCATACTGTCACCAACAGGCAAAAGATACCTTAAATTCTGTGTCTTTTGTCTCTGTCATATTTGAGGCCAATGTGGCAACAGAATTCTACATTATGGTGAAGTATCAGAACTCAAGTAGCCTTGCTGGAATGAAAAACAAAATACTTTCTCAAAGTCTTCTGAAATCTTCAGAGAAACTCTAAAAACAACTTACAAGAAAAACTCATAGCAAGGAAAATTGGTGTTTAAAACACAACAAAAAATTCCCCTCCTCATAGCACATTGCATGAATGAAAAATTAAAGTCAAAACATCAGATAATAATTTGAAAACTACCTTCTATATTTAACTGTCATTACAATTCTCCACCACTTCATTAACAACAAAGTAAGTTATTATGATAGAAGGACTTATTAGCATATTTATAATTTTACCCTTTGTGACTAGCCAATAACATTGGGTCTCTCGAATTTGAACAATCTTTTTATTTAAATTTAACTACCTTTCCCATTGCAAACAACACCATTGACCTTAATGTCATACAACATTATCTGCTCAGTAATTTGCACCAATAGTCTCATTGTGTTCCTTTTAGCACACAGGCTTATCAGGGAAAGTCAGGGAGAGAGAAATCCACAGCTCTTTGTAAAAGAAATGGAAGTAATAAAACAAAGATAGTATTATTAACAAGCCTAGGCAAGAATACAGCCGCAGCAGCGACAAGAGGCAACGTTGCTCACTAGCCACTTAAACAGCATGATAATAAAGAAGACCAGCTAGCCATCCAAACTTGTGCTGGCCTCATTGGGTATTTTCAGACGTTATGAGATCACGCTTAACCACAGTGAACCACGGTCAATCCCACGGCGGGGCCAAAGCTCTCTGAACGTCTGTTCGGCGGCTGCCAGATGTTCACCACAGTCAATACCCACATGGGGTCAATTTCAACCATGCTTCCGGGGCTCCCCGCGGGACAATCCCCGAAAGTGTGGTCAAAGAGATTCCCGACGGGAAACAACAAAAAGCAACATCTGGCCGGCAACCACCGGCGGGAATCAAAGGAAATTATTCCCAGCCGGGGACAAAGCACGCAGCGTCGCTGCTAGGCAACGAGTGACAATACAGGCCGGGGAGGGAGATTTAAAGGGCACACAGAAGCAGCTGGGATGAGCCGCCCTGGTGTCTTCTGGGTGCTTTGACCACGACCTGGGCTGGGATCAGCGTAATGTCTGTTGTGCTGCCCCGGGCCATGGTCTGTCGGCCTGATTCCCTGCCATGGTCCCGGTCCCGTCACATCTGTTCGGGGCTTTTTTTGACCATGGGGGTGGTTGTTTGGTTCACCCCCGCCGGGAATCCACCGTGGTGAATCGGACCGCGTAACGTCTGAAAATACCCATTCTCTTAAGATCTTTTGTCTTTTTCCGACTTGCCCTTTGTTCTTCCAGTTAATTTTGTCTCAAGAACATGCTATGCAAGCAACTATTTGGACCTTTTTGGCAGACTCGGACAACACAGTTTGCACTACCCTTGAAGAAAGTAAAGGAAGTAACCAATAGTCACTGGGTGTCCTGTGAGTTAATTAAAATCAGAATGACATAAAAACCACAACCCAGAAGCATAACTGAATACAGGAAACAAATTAATTCAGCTAAACCATAAATCAAAGCATTGGGAGACTAGTACTTGAAACAAATCGGTTGGTCTCGGCATCTTCATCATTTTGAGAACCTGGATGGATTTTTGTTAGAATTCTTTTGTTTTCGGACACATTTTGTCCATTCACCAATTTCAGGATTTCCATCAGTGAAGGTCCATTACTTCTGTCACAACAGTTGTCCAAAAAATGACAAAATGCAAGAATCCAAAGAAAAATAAATCCCCCAAGGCTGACAAAAACAAAACAAACTGGCAAAAATAAAAATTGAATGAAATTAACAAAAATACCAAAAGTCATTCTGAAATGGGAACCCAGACAAACCACTAAGAAAAGCCAGAACTTTTTGCCTTCCCAGTGAAATGGCAATTAGGCCATTTTCATTGGAAATAGTACTTGGTGTGACGATGACCCATTGCAACTTTATGGAGGACCACATTCATCAGAGAGCCATGCTGCCAGCTACCCCAGTCTGCATCTTTTTCATGGAACCTTCACTCAAAGGGTGAAAAGAGACATGATGCTAACTCCACTTTAACACACACACCCCCCTCCACCCATAGAGTCTCATCTGGTTTTCTGGAGGGCTCCATGGGTGGAGGTGGGTGGAGATGGGTGTTGCATGGGAGCACACACGCACTCCCACCCATTCCACTTGGTGTTCACACGGGCGAACACCGAGCGGACACCCATCCCCCCACTGACCGTATACACGGAAGACCCCCACGCACACCTACCTGAACACCGAGGGGGGGGGATCCGTGTAAAAACGGCCCATGTTGCAGGGCTGCTTAGGGTACCAATACAGCCCTGCAACATGCATAAGTAATGTTAAAATGGTATTAAAGTAGAGTTAGCGTCATGTCTGTTTTCATCCTAAGTGTAGACATCTTCAAAGATTCAGGTTCGATGGGTGTAGCTGCATGTCTCCTGAGCTACATGATGGTTGAGAGATGTATTAAGCGGTAGCTGAGTCTGCAGGGTGATAGTAAAGGAGAAGTATACTTGACTAGGTTAGTTGCTGTTACTACAAAAGCCTAAACAATATTTCAATTTTTGTGAGGTTTGGCTTCAGACAGTGGTTCTCATTCTTTTGGTCTGAATGAACTCATTTTGAGACTTCAGTATAATTCTGTGACCCTAGACAAAGGGTATTTTCAGAAGTGACTTAGACCCAATCTGGGGTAAGGGCTGCCACCCCACCCTGGGGTAGGCCGATACCCAGAACAGACATGACTGTGTGCCTTACCACACTTTGCCCTGAACCGTGATAGCACTTACCACTGACTGTTCCCTGTGATTTTCCGAGATCACAACCAGAGGTAACTGCTATCACGGTTCAGGGCAAAGCATGGTGAATATCTGGTGGCTGCCAAACAGAAGTGATGGTGGTTATATGATGGTGGTTATAACTCCGGGGTGGGGTTAAGTGTGGTAAAGTGTGACTAAGCATGGTAGCGTGACTTCTTAAAATACCCAAAGACAAGTATATGGAATATCAACTAAGACTGTAATCCCATATGCAGATGGTGTTACCCCATCTAGGGTCTCAAACAAAATCTGGGAAACTGTGGCTCAAGCAGTTGTATAGTAATCTCAGCTCATGTACACTACAACAATCCATATGCTCCCCAGAGAGGTTCCAGGCTCTCAAAGAGGTTCCAGAACTCTCTTGGGGAGTTACCCTCTGACCCTGATGGCCTGTTGCTCGATGACATCGTGGCTTTTTGGAATACCTTGCTATCTGAGGCCATTGACCAGATGGCTCCTAGGCATCTGCTCCCGAGAAGTCAGCATCACAGGCCTCCATGGTTTATGAATGGTCTGAGACAGCTGAAGCCGGAAGGGCGTTGGTTAGAGCAATGGTGGCGTCAGTCTCATGCTGAAGCCGACAGATTGCAACATAGAGTTAATTTACGAACCTATGCCGTGGCTGTCAAGGCAGCAAAAAAGGAGTTTTTTGCTTCCTTGATAGCTTCCGTGAAATTTCATCTGGTGGAGCTTTTCCGGATGGTGCGGAAGGTCGTTGGTCCGGCCTCCCTCTGCCTGGAACCAGAAATATCAGTTGCATGTTGTGACATGTTTTTAAAGTATTTGGCAGACAAAATTGCTTGGATTTACCATGATTTCATCTCTGCGTTTTTGGCATTAGCAGAACCAGGGGCTGTGAAAGCCCCAACTTGTCTGGTTTTCTGGGATCAGTTTCAGGGGATGTTGGCTACTGAAATGGGGGATGTCCTGTGAGCTGTTAGATCCACCTTTTGTGAACTTAACCCATGCCCATTCAGGCTGGTTAAGGCCAGCAGGGAGATGTTGGGACCTTTGCTGGTGGGTGTGGTCAGTGTCTCCCTTCGGAAGGGCAGGGTACCGAGCTGCCTGAAGGAGGTGGTGGTGCAGCTCCTGCTCAAAAAACCATTGCTTGACATTGACTCCCTCGCCAGTTATTGGCCTGTCTCTAACCTTCCCTTTTTAGGGAAGGTTATTGAATGGGTGGTTGTTTAGCAGCTGCAGGGACATCTAGACCGCATTGGTTTTCTGGTTCCTTCACATTCGGGTTATGGCACTGAGACTGTGCTTGTGGCTTTGGTCAATGACCTGCACTGGGAATTGGACCAGGGTCAATAGATCCTGTTGATTTTGTTAGATCTGTCGGCTGCATTTGATACTGTTGACCATGATGTCGGTGGCCTGCTTTTGGGACCGGGTTGGTTTTGGCGGGATTGTTCTTGAATAGTTCCACTCTTTCCTGTCTGGGAGAACTCAGTGAGTGGTGCTCGGGGACTGCTTATCAGTTCCCCGGGACCTCATGTGTGGAGTTCCGCAAGGTTCTATTCTGTCCTCTCTCCTGTTCAATGTGTATATGCTGCCATTGGGCAAGGTTTTGAGGAACTATGGGGTGTGGTGCCATCAGTATGCTGATGACACCCAGCTCTATCTCTCTTTTTCATCTGACCCAGACCCACCAGTCTCAGTGCTTACCAGTGTCTGGCGGCTGTGGGGGACTGGATGAGGGTGAGCCGACTGAAGCAGAATCCTGACAAGATTGAGGTGATGTTGGTGGGTAAAGCTGTGGGTGTGGTGCCCCCTCTCGTTGCCAGGGTTCGCCCCCTACTGTTTTTTAAAAGTAGTTGTATATGTTTTAAAAATATTTTATACTTGTAAGCTGCCTCAAGCTACTATATGTTGGAGATGCGGGGTAAAAATATTGTAATGAAATAAATAAAATAAAAATATGCAACGCATGATTGTGTGCTGAAAAGTAGGAGACAAACAGGGAAACTCACTCACCACGGATGTAGCTATAGAAGCAGTTGCAGTTGCATTGGGGCCCAGGTGTTTGAAGCCCCCCTTCCCATGCAAGTAGAATGCATATATGTACAATGGAGTGGATTGTCCCACCAGTCGTCCTATTCCATCTTCTGCATCAGGGCCCATTCCTACCTAGCTATGTCCCTGGGTGAAAACAGACATGACGCTAACCACCCTTTAACCACCCCTGGTGGTTATTTATGCATGTTGCAGGGCTGCATAGGGCACCAATACAGCCCTGCAACATGCATAAATAACCACCAGGGGTGGTTAAAGGGTGGTTAGCGTCATGTCTGTTTTCACCC
>QEPC01013748.1:5743480-5775290 GCA_003113815.1 Sphenodon punctatus
CCTGTGCCCCCTCCACCTCCATCGCTGCCCCTACCTCCACCTCCTCCGCCTCCTCCACCGCCTGTGTCGCTTTCTCCACCTCCGCTCTCTTCCGCCTCCCTCCTCGCTCCATCCCGCCATGCTTGCCTGCTGCTGATTTCACTTTAAATCTCCCTCCAGTGGTTGTGTTGTTGCCGGTTGCCCGGCAGCGATGCTGCGTGCCTTGTCCCCGGCTGGGGCTCATTTCCTTTGGTTCCACCCGGGGATTGGCGTCCAGACGTTACTTTTCCTTGGTTCCCGGTGGGGGTCCATTTGACCACACTTCCCAGGATATTCCCCCGGGGAGCCCGGGAAGCATGGTTGAACTTGACCCCACGTGGGTATTGAGCATGATGAACATCTGGCGTGCGCCGAACAGACGTTCACGGCCCTTTGGCCCCACCGCGGGGTTCAGCGTGGTTGAACGTGATCTCATAACATCTGAAAATACCCCAAGTTACACCAGTGGCAAAACTGACATGAGGTCTAATCCTATATTTTGATAAATTGGCTGAATTGTGGGGCCATTTGGTACCATCCCATCAAATTTCCCATTGAAGGTTATTTGCGCTTAACAATCTGTGGCACTATCTGGCCTGGAGCTACTGGGAGTGAAATATAATTTTCAGAACCAGATTGTAACCAGTGACACTTGGGAAGTGTAATTTTCTGTTCTCAATGATAAAAACATAACTTTGTGGTTACCTAAGGGTGCTTTCAGATGTGATGGGTCGGCTTCACCCCATCCCCAAAACAACCCAGAGATTCCCCGCTGGGATCACCCAGGCATGGCAAACAGATGTGCTGGGGATCCCGGCGGGGAATCAGGGAGGGGGCGGGGCCGTGCGGCACAACGTGCGGCTGCACGGCCCGCCCCCTCCACGCTCCCTCGCCATCCACCCTCTGGGGAGATGAACGGGTGGCGAGGCCAATGCCGCCGCAGTGTCTGGCCGAGTTCACCAAGGCCCGGAATCCCGCCGGGTATTCCGGGCTGAGATAGCCGACCAGACGTTACTTTTTATTGATGCCTGCCTGGAATCACTTTCACTACGCTTCTGCAGATTTTCCCGGTGGGAGCCTGGGAAGCGTGGTTGAAATTGACCCCGTGTGGTTATTCAGTGTGGCGAACATCTGGCGGCCGCCGAACAGATGTGCAGGGCACAGTGACCACAGGTGGGTATTCATTGTGGTTCACTGTGATCTTGTCACGTCTGAAAATACCCTAAGATGAAGAGCCTTGATAAACTCCCCAATCAGCTCTTGAGAATTTGGTGGGATGCAGTTTTGATTTTAATATCATTATGAAGCAGTTAGAGCTATTAGAAATACTCAATGTATGCCCATGCAACTTGTCTACACCAAGACTTGCCCTCCTTCCCGCCTGGACTGACACCACCACTGCTACTCCACCCCCTAGGTCTCCACAGTCCTTCAGATTATGGCCCTTTTCACACAGACACACTAACACTGATACAGTGGGTTTTTCATTTTATTATACATGTTGCAGGGCTGTATGCATGCGCTATGGATGCCCTGCAACATGAATAATTAAATGTAACACCCATTTTATCAGTGTTAGAGTGTCTGTGTGAAAGGGGCCTTTTAGGGCTCAACCACTATCCTCCAGTGGTTGCAAACAACAGTTGAGAGCCTCTGGTCTAGGATTAGCTGTGAAAAGGAGAACTGTGAAGCTCAAGAACATGCACACAAGCCCCAACAGAAGTTGGTTCAGTGAAAGAGACCCTCTGGATCAAGGAGCAGTGGTGTGCGGAGATTGCAGGCGGGGCAATTTGCCCCGCACCTTAATCCTGAGGGGAACCCAGAAATGACTTCTTTCTCTCCAGTGTATGATAGGACTATGTGAATGTGACCAGATAGTAAAAGGCAGCTGCAAATGGAGTTCCTGAGCTCAGGCTGATGTGCAGGGTTCAGAGAAGGATTAATTATTGATCAGCCCTTTCTGCCTTTCGCCATCAGCATGAGCAGGTGCAGAAGCGACAATAAACAATTTAATTTGTAAAAAAAATAATTACTGGGGCCCCGGCATGCTCCAGAAGCTACACCTCTTGCCTCAGTGTGGGGAACTGAACCCTAGTCACTAGGGGTGGGAATTCTGGTTCTCCCAAGAACCGATCTTGCTGGTATTTGGGTGTACCGGCTTAATCCAATAAATCCAATATTTACCTGTACCGGCATACCAGATTTTTAAGATTGGCCGCTTTACCGGATTTTTTACATTGCAGTCATTGAAATCAATAGCCCAATAATAGCCGCAATGTAAAAAATCTGGTAATTCGGCCAATGTTAAAAATCCGGTATGCCGATACCAGTAAATCTGGTACCAGGGAGATCCGATACCTTTAAATCCGGTATCTGGTATTCTCCCCCGGTGTCCCACCCCTGGTATTCTCCCCCGGTGTCCCTTTCCATCAAGAAACCCAACCACTGGGACACCTTGCCTCTATATGACTAAATATAAAACAGGAGTTCTTGTGATGTAATCTATATGATGACCAACACAAGGGGCAGAATAGGGAAGTCATTAATGAAACAAGCCAAATAAACCAGCCAGGGTTTTTCTGGCTTTCCTTTCCAATGCTGAAATGGCTGATATTGGCCTTTTAATGGTCTTTCACTTTTTGCGGTGCACACTCCTAGGATGATTTCCCAGGGCTCTGCCTGCCCCATTACATTTAACTGAGAAAAGAGCATTGGGTTAGCCCTTGCGGCTGCTGACAGCAAGCTCTGTTCTGTGTCTTTTCACAGAGCTGGAGCATGTGCTGCTCTGGTGTTGGTGAAAGGCAGAGATGGCTGATTAATGTTTAGCCCTTCCATGAGCTCAGCTGCTCTGTTTGCAACTACCCTAAGCAGCCTAGGGGGCAATTCAGAATAATGGTTCCATTTTGAAGGACATTTCTGTGAAAATGGAACTGTTCTCCATAATTTTGTTTGGAACCTTTTCCAATTGGAATCCTGGTTAAAATTGAAAAAAACCAAAAAAACCAAAACTAGCCATTTGCACATGCACAAATGGCCACTCGGCTGTTTTGCACAGCACAATAGCCATAGTATTTCATTTGGTCCAATCGTAAATTGGAGCGAATGATCAGACCTATTGTTTGTTCCAATTTCTGTTCAGACTGGAGGAAATAACCAGTTCCAACAGAATCGGAACCAGGTGAAGATTTTGTTCTTAGCCCTAAAGCTGCCCAGAACCAGCTTGCATCAGTCTCTGCTAAGTTCTCAGGAAGCAGCAGTAATGCCTGCTTTCTGAAGAGGTTCTGCAAGAGCAGATCATCCATGGGGCCTGGACTTTCTAGTGGGGCTGAGCCTGGCTAGCCCCAAATGGATGAACCACCACAGTTTTTCAGAGAATAAAAAATGCACAAAACTCTATTTGCAAAAGGCTGATGTTCTGAAATGTGCTAAAGAGAGTCTGGGGATTCAGAATTGGGCTGATAATATGCTTACAGTAATGTGAGAGAAAAAGGCACCTTGCCATGAGTAGAAGACTGTTCCAGCCTAGTTTGAAGGTCAGTGTGTTGACACAAAGAATGATCAAATGTGAACAGACAGTTTTCAGGAGACCAGCTTCTAAGTAACATGGATAATCTTAAGTTTCTTGAAGACTGGATAGCTCAGGGGACTGTAATAGGATATGCAGCTTTCTATCTCAATGTCACCAGTTATGAGTTTGCCTCAATGAGACTGACACATCTAATGGCCGATGATGACCTATAAAAGAGGTTGATAGTCTCAGTCTGTCCCTGATGTGCCCATATCAGCAAAACTAACTAAATCACAACTAGTACTAACGGGCATTCAAGATGGTAGTCTCTTCAGAGAGGTCAGGCACTTTTTAGTGGGAAAGGGGGTCGAGGGGAGAGCAGAGATGGTCTCTCACAAGCAAGCCATGGTTAATGGGCCTTATCACAGTGTGGAAACTTGCACTACTCTTTCTTCCCCTAGTGACTGAGAAGTGATTTTGCTTCCTCCAAAGCTGTCAAGACAACACCATCCATGCTGAAGATTCCATTATAATTGGAAAATAAATGATGTTTTTAATTTTGAAAAAAATGGGGTGAATAAAATAACCTAGATTGATGTTCAGATGCTCTGATATATGAGTTGATGTAACCAACTTTCTTTTTTGGTCCCATGGAAGTTCATTATATTGAAATTGCTTTGCATACGGACCATATATGTAAATCTTTTAGAGGATAAAAACTTAGCAGGAACAGAGATTTTGTATTTTTTTATGTGCAAAGATCTTCACGGGCAGCTCACAACACCGCAGCCCTTTCAGATGAACCACACTACTGCTCCACTGCCAGAGATATACTAGAGAGATTAGTAACCCCACGTTGCACTGCTACCAGCGATAAACTGTAAAGTGGAAAGCTTTTTCTCTTTAAAAGTATTTACGTAAAAAGCGTTTTATTTATTTATTTACATTTTTATCCCACCCTTCCCTCGAAAAGGCTCAGGGCAGCTTACAAAATAAAACATAAACATAACATATAAAACCATATAAAAGATAGAAACATTAAAATACAAATAATGTACCCAAAATCCCATCCCACCCCTAAGCCCCCCACAAAACCCACCCAATACCACCTCCCCATTCCCCATATCCAACCACCCTCACACCCCTACCCTCAAACCCACCTACCAACACCCATCTCCTATCCCCACCCACCAAATGCCTTTTAAAACAGAAAAGTCTTACATCACCTGCAGGAGATGCTCAGGCTCTGGTTCAAATGAACCTCCAGGGGAAGGGAGGTCCATAGCACCGGGGCAGCAACCAAGAATTCCTCCCTTCAAGTTCTTGCTGTATGAACAAGACAAATGGATAGTACCCACCAGGAGGCGCTCCCAGCTGATCGCAGGGACTGCAGTGGGGCAAAGGACATACTATCTTTCGGCTATGTGGGGCCCAGGCTTTAAAGGTCAAAACCAGCACCTTGAATTGTGTGTGGAAAGCTATAGAGAGCCAGTGCACACTCAGAGCATGGGTGTAATGTGCTCCTGGCATTCTGCCCCCAAAAAGAGGTGAGCTAACAAATTCTGTACCAGCTGCAGCTTCTGAGGAGTCATCAAGGGCAGCCCCACATGGAGCACCTAGCTGTAATCTAGGCTTGAGGATATGAAAGCATGGATGACAGTGGCCAGATCTGAACTGGAAAGAAAAGGTCACAGCTCCCTCACCAGATGGAGTTGGTGAAAAGCAGTCCTGGCCACCACCGCAACCCAACAATCCAGCTGCAGCAAGGGATCTAAGAAGCACTCTAAGGTTACAAACCTGATTGACCAGAGAGAGGGCCAGATTCCATCAATAACAGGAGTCCCCAATACCCTCCAGGTCACAAGGCTGGCCAACCCTAGGTCTTGCCTGGATTCAGCTTCAATAGGCTCATTCTCATCCAGTCCCTGTGATCAGCCAGGCATCGGGTAAGCATCGAGACTGCAGGGCCTGAGTTGGATGAAAAAGAGGCAGAGCTAGGTGTCATCAGCATACTGATGCCACTTGATCACAAACCTCCGCATCCAGAGGGGAGACAGAATGGTACTCTGTGGGACCCCACAAGGGAGGTCCTGAGAGGAAGATGAGCAATTGCACACCATCCTCCTCCAGGACCTCCCTGACAGGAATGAGCGGAAATGCTCAAGAGCGGTCCCACGCACCCTCGCTAGATCCCGCAGTTGTGACAACAACACCTTATGATCAACTGTATCAAAGGTAGCCAAAATATCTAACAAGGTCAACAGGGTGGAATTCCCCTTGTCAATCCCTAGGTGCGGGTCATCAACCAAGGCCACAAGTGCAATCTCCATGCCATATCCAGAACAAAAGCCTGACTGCAATGGTTCCAAGAATCCAATGGTTTTGAGATGAACCTGGACCTGTTGGGCAAACATCCATTCCATAAATTTCCCTAAAAATGGAAGGTTAGAGACAGGCTGATAGTTGGTTGGGAAGCCAGCATCCAAAGATGGCTTCTTAAGCCAGGGCCAAGCAACTGTAGTTTTAAGAACGTCCGACACTCTACCGTCCCCAGCAAGCAACAGTACCACTGTACAAGTGTTTCCTGGCTGACTTTCAACAGCTAGAATGGGCAAGGATCTAATTCACAAGTGGTTGCCCTCACTTCCCCAAGCACCTCCCCCACACCAGTGGGTGATACAGATTGAAACCAATCCAAATAAACAGGACAAGACTGAGCTTCCATAAACCCATGCTCTGCAGCTAAAATGGCAGCACCCAAGTCGTGGTGAATATGAGTGATTTTGTCTGCAAAGTCCCCTTCGCCGCCGCATGTCGGCGACGGGGTTATTGTCCCGCCCCCTCCATGAGAGGGAAGAGACAGGACGGAGCTTGTTGCCGGCGGAGCGCGTTAGAGCGCTCTGGCCGGAGAGTCTGTTGCCGGGCAGACTGCGCGCGGCGGGAAAGACGCCACGCCGAAATTGAGGACAAGCCCCGCCCCCTTTAGAAGGGGCGGAGCAGTTCCTGGCCGCGTGGCGGCAGATCGTCGGGGGAGAGCAACGCAGCAGCAAGGAGAGCTTGCTGCTGCCGTTACAAAAAAGCAAAAAAAACTTCAAAGAACCGGTTTGGGAGCGAGATGGGCCGCACCAAGAAAAAAGCGGCCCCGAAGAAGCCCCAACGAGGGGTTCAGGAGAGTAACCCCCGGGGGGAAAGCTCGGGGGAGGGGGATGGGGCCCCCACCCGGGAACAACTGATGCAGCGCCTGGCGGCCTGTGAGGCCATGATGCAGGCGCGGGGCCCTCCCCTCACATGCCCACCCCCTTGGGAGCAGCCCGGGCCCTCGAGGCCAGGCCCTCAGCCCTACCCATCAGGGGGGCAGGGGCCACTGGGAGGGAGTCAAGATCACCCTCCCCAAGGGGGCCCCTTACAGGAAGGGCGGGATTCCACCTGCCCCGTCCCTGAGGGGGGCCCTAGGAGGGGCAGTAGGCCGGTGATCCCTCCGGCAAGATTTAGAGAAGAAGAAAGGGGGAGAGAGGCAGGGTTCAGAGTAGAGCAGGCCACCCCAGGTCCCAGCAGAACAGGATCAGGTGGGCCTCCTACACCCCTGTGGCCGGCTGGCCAGGGGGTGCTCGACCACGGTCACGAGCAAGAAAGGGGGTACCAGGCCGGGGCCCACACAACGGCCCCCCAAATCCATTTGTCACCCAGCCCGGCTGGGCTGGCTTTCACGACTGGGCTCATGTGTGCCCAAGGGGATCCAATGGGAGTCCCGGGCATGGCCCAGCACTATTTGCAGAGTGTAGGCCAGGGAATTCCCTCTACACGGGACCCCCCGGGAGAATTACTCCTGCACCACCAGGGGTGGCGGCTCGGGACCCAGCCACACTAATCAATGTTCATGAACCCCCAGCGACCAGGAGGAGACTGAACGAATCCGCCCAGGGGGGGACGAACACCGATGTTGAAATGTGGCAGAGGATCGTCGCTCTCGAAGAAGCGCTGCGAGGCCCTTCGGCCAGGCACGAAGCAGAAGACAACGCCGAGCCGCGCAGTAGAACCCTTTCGCAGCCTGGAATGGCGCAAGGTGAGACCCCTACCCATAGGGCCACATTACAATCCACTAGGCAGGAGGAAAGTACATTCCCTCAACCGGTAGACAATAGGGGTACAGCGTACACCGAAAGTGGGCGAGCAGGCCTTACCGAGATACTAGAGCCAGGAATGGGTCAGCTGAACAGGGCTCAGCTGACTCCCACACAAAGGGTAGAGGCAGTTAACCCACGATTACAGCACATTGACGGGGAATGGGCCTGGGTGTATCCCGTTCGTTACCCTACTGGGGCGGGAACGAGTGATCGGTCCCAATCGGGACCAGTGGTGCCCGAGAATGTGACCACCACCCCTATCCTCCCCCTCCCCCCCCCAGAATTCAGCTCGACGACTAGCACTACTCCTTCACTAATTATTCGCCCCCCGGGGGGAGTTATCCCAGCGGTTGCAGCCCCATTTGGCAGTCACCTAACGCAGGCAACAAAGGAAAAGATATGGAGGGGAGAATATGTGGATTTGTTCGCACTCCTGTTCAGTGATCCCATCGTGGATCACTCAGAGCAGGAAGGCGACAAAGATAAAGAGCGATTTCGCCGCCCGAAAGCAGACCGGAACTGGGCGAATTGGACTTCTGCCTATGCCATATATATGGGGGTCGTCATGCAGGCGGACCCGGGTCGGGGCCTTGAGCTCCACAAATACGCCGATATTGTGCGGAGAGCGCAGGGGACGGGCCCCCCAGGGGCTTGGTTGCGCTATGACGAAGCATTTCGTCACAGGGCAGCAAACACCCCAGGCCTCCGCTGGGACCACCATGCTCCCGATATTTGGCTCGAGAGCATGGTGGACGCAACAAGGGCACCGCGATCAGATAGTGGCCACCCACTGGTGCGAGGTGGGGTGGCTCCGGCAAACGAACCCTACCGGGCAGAGAACCGCAGGAGGGGCCAAGGTGGCCCCGGCCCCTGCTACGAGTATAATAGGGTAGGCCGTTGCAACCGTCAGCAGTGTAGGTTTCGGCACGCGTGCTCCAGCTGTGGGGGGGGCCACCCTGAGAGCACATGTTACCGGCCCCGTCAGCGAGGTAGGGGTGGCCGCAGCGGTCCAGGAGCAGGTACAGGCAAAGATAACCAAGGCGGGATGTCTGGGTCCCGCCCTCAAAAGGGGGCCGACGCCAATTAAGGTGGAGGTTTTAGAGGCAGCCCTGCAAGCACACCCTAACAGGGCAGAGGTGGAGTACGTTGTACAGGGTTTTAGATATGGATTTATAATTCCAGCGAGTGCAGTCAAGCCCCCTGCCCAAGCAAAAAATCTGAAATCCATAGAAGGGAGAGAGGAACTAGTACGGACAAAAATTAGGAAGGAGGTAAAAGAAGGTAGAGTAGTGGGCCCATTCGATCACCCCCCTATACAAGGACTGGTTTTATCCCCATTAGGAATAGTACCTAAAAAGACCCAAGGAGAATTCCGTTTGATCCATCATTTGTCCTACCCTCGAGGTGCCTCTGTGAACGATGCCATACCAAAGGAATTGACAACCATCAAATATGCATCGTTCGATCAGGCGGTCGAGAAGGCAAGGGGTATGGGAAAGGGTGCACTGTTGGCAAAATGCGACGTCAAGTCAGCATTTAGATTGCTACCAGTGCACCCTAATAGTTTTCACCTCTTAGGTTTTCACTTCGAGGGGAAATACTATTATGATCGGGCAATGCCTATGGGATGTTCCATTTCCTGTTCAGCATTCGAACGATTCAGTTCCCTTGTGGAATGGATTTTTAAGCAACGGTGGAGGGGCGGAGAAGTGACCAAATACTTGGATGACTTCCTCTTTTTAGCTCCTCCCCGTTCAGACGAATGTGCGATCGCAATACGGCGATTCCAGGAAATGGCAGACGAATTGGGCATACCCTTAGCACCCGAAAAAACCGAAGGTCCTACCCCAGTACTCACGTACCTAGGGATAGAATTAGACACCAAATTAAAATTGTCCAGATTGCCCAAGAAAAAATTGATAGAATTAAGGACAAAGATTCAGGACTGCAGCCTGGCCCCAAAGATCACCGTCCGGTCTCTGCAGTCCTTAGTTGGGAGCCTTAATTTCGCATGCCGGGTCATTGCACCCGGCAGAGCCTTTTTGTCTAGATTGTACGAGAAGTTAAGGGGGCAGCTACAGCCACATTATCGGATCCGAATTACACGGGACATGAAACAAGACCTAAAAGCATGGTTCGAATTCCTGGTAGAATACAACGGGGTTAGCTTCTGGAGAGAAAAATGTTTGTTGCAAAATGACCTTCAGGTACACTCCGATGCCGCAGGAGGTGCTGGTTTCGGTGTGTACTTCAGGACAAGGTGGTGCGCCCAGGCATGGCCGCCCGAGTGGCACGAGACGGGGGTTACGAGGGACTTAACATTCCTTGAGCTGTTTCCCATAGTGGTAGCGGTGTTTCTGTGGACAGACCAATTCGCCAACCACACAGTACTATTTTGGTGTGACAACCAGGCGGTGGTCCACATAATAAACACCCTGTCCTCTCGTTCCACCCGAGTCATGCCGTTAGTTCGGGCATTAGTCACGGTATGCCTACGGAACAATATTTTGTTCACAGCACGCCACGTCCCGGGTATTGACAACAGCATAGCCGACGCCCTCTCTCGCTTTCAGATCAAGCGATTCCGGGAACTTGCGCCGGAGGCCAGAGAATTCCCCGACCCCATACCACCGGGGGTGTGGAGCCTTGGGTATTAGAGCTACAAAATACCGTTAGGGGATCCCTCGCCCCCAGAACACAGGCGGCCTACGGTAGGGCTTTCCAAGAGTTCCAAGGTTATAGGGCTACCAAGGGATGGGGATCCGGTTTCCCCATATATGAATCCGAGGTAGTCCAATTTGCAATGACCCTTAGAAAAAAGGGTCTTGCACCGGGCACCATCAGCGGGAAAGTAGCGGCCCTCACGTTCATCAGCAGAATGAACGGATACCCGTCACCAGACAAAGGTTTTTATATTAGGCACATGTTAGAGAGCTGGGCCAGATCAACCACTCCCCCTGTCAGTACCCGTGCCCCCATTACTACCCCCATACTGGTGCGCATCATCAGCATCTTACGCGAGGTGTGCTATGATGAATTTGAAATACAATTGTTCACCACGGCCTACACGATAACTTTTTTCGGAGGGTTTAGGATTAGCGAAGTAGTCCCCTTATCTCGTAAGGACCAAAGCGGGGGGGCATTTAGGATCGAGGACCTAAAAATCACCCCAGCTACAATTCAATTGAGGCTGAGAAGATCTAAGACCGATCAAAAGAGTAGGGGCACCAATGTTGAATTGTTTAGGTGCGGTGACCTGGGTATATGCCCAGTCGAACAGATGAGGAGGTACACAAGCATACGCCCCCCGGTGGCGGGTACATTATTCAGGCACAAGAATGGTTTGCCATTGACAAGCTATCAGTTTAACGCAGTGTTAAAAAGAACTTTAACTAGATTAGGCCTACCATCAGGGGAGTATGGCTCCCATTCGTTCAGAATAGGAGCAGCAACAACAGCAGCAGCAGCGGGATTACCCACCGAATCCATTAAGGCCATAGGTAGGTGGCGCTCCAACGCCTACAAAAAATACATAAGGCCATACCCGCAATAACCAATTATCTCCCCTGTACTTAGGACCCAGGGGCTCCGTGACTGCGAGACGATTGATCTGGATCGTGGGGCACAGCTTGGTCCGTTGGGCTGGCAAAGCCGCCATCAAGAACCACTGGGGGTCTCAACCTGGCCTGGGAGACAATGCATTGGTTCAATGGTATGGAACGGGAGGTATGCGATGGCATCAGCTGATCCCAAAACTCCGATCCCTCCGGGCAGGAATCGTGGTGGCCCCGTTCATAATTGTAATTCATTTAGGAGAGAACGACATCCCAGCAAGGAAAGGGGTTAACTTGATAATTAGGATGAAAAGGGATCTCGCACAGATAAGAAGTTTATTTAATCAAGCACAGTTAGTTTGGACCAGTTTAGTTCCTAGGCAAAAATGGGGCAAGGCCATCAATCCGGCCAAAGTTGATAAAACACGACGTAATGTCAATAGAGAGATAGCTAAGTGGATAGCGAGCATAGGAGGAATTACTCTCCGACATGTTGAAATTGTTTATGAGCGGAATGAACTATTCCGGGAAGATGGAGTGCATCTATCCACAGCAGGCAATCAGTTATATCTCAAGAATTTGGCCCAACAGTTGGAAGTATTGTTGAGGATGTAGGCGGTGGGTGCCGGGGAAGCCTGGCTCCCCCTTTGTGGCGGGGGTCCAGTATGGTTTGGTAGGTTAAATAGGATAGGAATTGATTAAACGAGTCATCTCCTTAAGAGATGGGGAGGTGACACCCAGTGCTAGGCGCAGGCAGCACGCACTGGGGTTATTCCCCGGGGAGGGGTACTGCAGTTCGGTCAGTAAGTACCTGCACGGTCTGCTGGCTGAGCGGGTACTCACCTCCTTACTCAAGCCCACTGTTGGGACGCTCCCCCTTTCGGCCAGAGCCAGGGTGCTGTCGAAGGGGAGCCTTGTTGGTGTTGGAACTGGCACGGGAAGGCACATCCCGGCCAGCGCCCAGTTTATAAGAATCAGTTAGCTAATCATACTGGACCCATATTGCTTGTGCAATCACCCACCGTCTTTGAATTGGTTGAATAAAGAGTGCGGCCTGATTTAATCCAGCACTTGGTCTCTGTGTCTTATTGGGGGGTGCGGCGACAAGTAGTTTAAAATGTCACAGTTAATAAGAATATTATATGCTATATAAATCAATGGTTCGCAAACATTTTTGAACTGCACCCTTTTCCACCTGCCTGTCCGAGGGTGTTTTTTAATAAGCAAGGCTCAAGTGGAGTAAGTGAAGAGGGATTCTAACTTGTGTCCCTCAGCATGGCTACCGTGGCAACCGCCTCGCACTCCCCCTGCCACGGACCATGGGGGAGGGGAAGTGTGCCGGGCTGGCCTTTGAAACCGACATGTCCTGGGAGTGAATGCTGGGGAAGCAGGACTCCGCAACGCTCGTCGCCAGTTCTTGTCGTGACTTGCAAAGACCATGTCCACCGCCCACAGTGCCTATGAGCAGTGGACCTGTCTGCTGGTGTGGGTGACTGCCCCAGTTCATATGGGCAGGGGATGTGTGGGCACTCATTGCCAGGCACTTTTTTGGCTTGCCTGCATGGTGCCCTCCAGATTTCTCAGCAGTGCTTCGTGAGTGGTAATGAATGGGTGCTGCATGGCTCACGGGAGCATCCATTCCCCTGCACCACCATAAGACGGGCGTTTGGATGAGTGGCTCCTGGGTGGCCATGCATGGTACCATCTTGTATAAAAACACCCTCTCTCTCTACCCCACCTTCACACCCTTCCATTGCTTCATTTCTCTCTCCCCTCTTGTTCCTTGACTCTCTCTCCTCCTTGCCACTCTATTATTTTGGAGATTCCCCCTAGTTCAGAGAGAGTGTGAAGCTAGATGTTTGCCAGATGGGATCATTCTCATGCCTCCCCAGACACCTCCTATGCCCCCTCCTGTCTCCCGCCCCCATTTGAGAATCTGGGCTATATATCTGAGGTGGGGGAAATTTTCCTTCCCAAGGGACACTTTGAAAATTAGTACAACCTCTGAGGGCCACATAAAAGTTGGGGATTGGGAATTTAAGAAGTTCAGGAAGAGGAGGATCCAGATCATGGATCTGTTCCCTATCCGTGTGTGCACACCCTCATGTGTGATCCCTTTCCTTGAGCTCAGTTTTTTAGGACTTGGGGGCAGGAAATGGATCCAGGGACCAGATCCAGAAATTGGAAAGGGGCCACATAAAAACTAATCATGGGGGGGAGTCACATATGGCCTCTGGGCCTCAGCTTCCACATATCCCTGCTATAATCAACAATTTGAATAATATTTATTTATTTATTTATTTTTATTTTCCAAATTTATACCCCGCCCCCTCCTGCAATGCAGCTCGGGGCGGCTTCCAACAGTCAAACAATAAAAACATTAAAATTCATTTTAAAATATAAAATATAAAATATACCATATAAAACAGGGCTAGAAAAATAATAAATAAATGGGTGGGGGACTAAAATCATCCCTCCCCACCCTCCCTCCCAAAGGCCTGGGCAAACAGAGTGGAGACAAACTAGAAACTTGCAGGACCCCACAGGGGAGGGGGACCTTTTTCACTCTTACTTTGTAATTTATTCTGTCCAAGTATTTTATTGAGTTTTAGCAAATAATGCTAGGCAAATATTACATAAAAATATAATATTAAACACTTATTTTATAGTTCTTAATATATATCACATTTATTCATATATTAATTAATAGATATCTATTCACCTTGTTAAGTCAAGCTTTTACACCTCAACTATTTTGTTCATATGGCATTTCCCCTCTGTCATTCCACATTAGCTCTCCCTCCTTGTATTTTTCAATTGAGAAAGAGCACATTGTTGATAATATGTTCCAAACGGCAGAGCGTGGTAATGGTAAGCAGCAGCTGTTCTCTTACTTTGAAGGTGTGCAGAGAGGTTGACTTTGCTTGCCGGGTAAAGTTTTGATTTGCAGATGTTCACATCCCAAAAGTGAAAAGAGCTAATTATTTAAAAATTAGGCGATGCTTTTGTCAAGCTGTCAGTACATTAAAAAGTGTAATGCTACTGAAATATGTTCAGTTTGTCTCTGCTACATCAAAGGTGCTAAGCCAATTTTTTTTTTTTAGAAAAAAAGACCTTCTGTTTTTAGCGATTGCATATTGCTCTTGAGATTATCTTTCTTTTGTTTAAAAATTGCTCAAAGGTTTAAAGGAAAAGGTTTAAATCTATGGGCATTTTCAGACAAGACACTCCCCACCCGCCTCCCACCCACTATACACATTACAGGGCACCCATAGGGCAACATGGTATACGGGTATACCGAGGAGCTGCGGCGGATGAAGCGAGAAGGGTGGCGGTTAGAGCGACAGGGGCATTGTTCTTGCACTGAAGTTGACCGATTGTGACACGGAGTCTGGTTACATACCAATGCTGTGCTGGTGTGGACAGCAAAGAAGGTCTTCTTTGCTGCCCTCATCACATCTGCTAAGTCCCGTACGGCTGAGCTTTTCTGGGTGGTGAGGGGGCTGGTCAGTCCGACTTCCCACTGCATGGATCCAGAGTTATTTAATGCTCGCTGTGACTTATTTGTAGACTTTTTTGCGGATAAAATCACTCAAATTCAGCACGGTTTCAAAGCAGCACTTTTAACAGTGGGTGAACCAGAGGCAGTTGAAGCCCCATCTTGTCCTGTTTTATGGGATGAATTTCAAGACTTGTCCCCCTCTGATGCGGGGGATGTTCTTGGGACTGTTCGAGCCACTTATTGTGAATTAGATCCATGCCCTGGATCCAAAGGCAGTCTGGAAACGTTAAGGTCGTTGCTGGCCGGGATAATCAATGTCTCCCTCAGGGAGGGCAGAGTGCTGGACTGCCTCAAGGAGGTGGTGATGTGGCCCCTGCTCAAAAAGCTATCATTGGATGTTGACACCCTGACCAGATATCGGCTGGTCTCTAACCTTCCCTTTTTAGGGAAAGTTATTGAACGGGTGGGGGATCGGTAGCTTTGGAACATCTGGACCGGATCAGTTTCCTGGTCCCCTCGCAGTCTGGATTTTGTCCAGGTTATGGCACGGAGACTGCACTTGTGGCCTTGTTTGATGACCTCTTCCAAGAGTTGGACTAGGGTTGTTCGACCCTGTTGATTTTATTATATCTCTCGACTGCATTTGATACCATTTATCATGAGTTTTTGGGACTCGGTTGTGGGACTGGGCAGGGGTGCGCAGGACTGCTCTTGAATGGTGCTGTTCTTCCTAGGTGGGGGAACTCAGCTGCTGGTACTGGGTGATTACTCATCTTCTCCTCGGGACCTCATGTGTGGAGTTCCGCAAGGTTCTATCTTATCCCCTCTCCTGTTCAATGTGTATATGCAGCCCTTGGGGGAGGTCGTCAGAGAGTTTGGTGTAAGGTGTCACCAATATGCTTTGGTGCTTGGTGCTTACCTGGTGCTTGTCAGTCTCGGTGCTTACCTGGTGTTTGTCAGTTGTGGGGGACTGGATGAGGGCAAGTCGCTTGAAGTTGAATCCCGACAAGATAGAGGTGATGGTTGTGGGGAAATCCAGGGGAATGATGGCCCCCATCATTGATGGGGTCTGTCCTCCCCTGGTATCTCAGGTCCGTAGTCCAGGGGTGCTCCTGGATCTGCAGCTCTGCCTGGATGTCCAAAATAAATTCTAGCTGCCAATAAAAAGACAAATAACTTGAATTGCCAATAGGATCTTTCATTGGTGCAGGTAAGCGCTGGGTCTTGCATTTGTAACTGCACATCTATTCAGATGCACATCGCTGATACTATGGGCTCAATCCTGATCCCACTAAATTCAATAGAAACATTTCCATTGACTTCAGTAAAGTGAAGATTGCATGCTAGATGTATGTAAGTATTGCAGTGGGAGTAGCTAGGTTGGAATGGTCCCTGGTGAATGGGGCCCCTTGCCCCTGCTCTCAGAGACAAAGGACACAGCTGCACCAGGGTGGATGCCCCTCCCTCCCAGGTTAATGGACCCCCCTGCTCCAGTGGCAGCTGGTGGACTTTTAGGTTGGTGGGGCAGGAGGCAGGGCCACCAGGGAGTAGAGGAATGCCATGCAACGCAGGTAGAACGACAAGGTTCTGGGTGAAATGATAAGTGATTGGGAGGAGTGACAAGGAGACCATGGGCGGCGGCATTCCTATCATTTCACCCAGTCCCTTGCCATTGCACCTGATCCCCATAGACTCCTCCTTGACATTCCAGCCATCCAGTTACTCTCCCTGGTGCCTTCCTCATCATTCCACACCCTTGCCCCCTCAGTACCCCCCAAACATACAGCTCCACTGTATTCCATTCAAGCCAATTGCCATTTGCCAATTCCATTATCATTGCCTCCATTATTTCCAAAGGCTGTTCTACGTCATTCGTTTCAGTGTTCCCAGAATGATTATTATTAAGCGTTTATATAGCAACAAGAAAACATTGAAAAAATCCTGAAAATCCCCAAATTCCCAGTAACTTCAGATCAAGAGGGCTACCACCACAACAAAAAAGAGCAGCACTATCTCCTCCTTTCAGAAACACAATAAAGCTACGCAAGACTGCATGAAAGCAAGTATTTTCAGGTTTTCCCACTGCAGCAGAAAGATTGTACGTAAGTCAGGAAAAAATAAAAATAAAAACCTATTGGCAAACCTTTTAAATTCTGTCTGCAAATTTTCCACTGCATTCAGTGAGCCCAGAAAATATCCCCCAAAATGCAAACATTCAAAGTTCAGCAAAAAGTTTTCCTAAGCATCACATCACTCAGGGAGAGGGGACAAAATTCAACAGGGCTATCACACAATTTCTCCCTTTCAGAAATACTGCAGAACCACACAAAGCTGCGTGCAAAGCAACTATTTAAGTTTTCACACAGCGGAAAGATTGAAGTAAATCCTTTGGAAAAACTTCAATCCTGTCTGCATTCTATTTCTACTACACTAAGCGAGTCTAGAAGATCCCAACCAATTTAATCATCATTCAGGGTTCGGCAAAAAGTTTTTCAAACATCAGATCACTTGGATGGAGGAGAATAAAAAAGTCTTCAGACACTTTTTTAAAGGTGAAGAGGAAGGAACTGAGATGTACATTGTGAAGGAGTGAGGGACTCAGCATAGCAAAGGCCCAATGGTTGCCAACTTAAGTCATGATGGAGGAATCCCCAAATAGTGGGTGGTTACTGAGCACAGACAGTCATCTTCAATATAGATCTGAAGAAGATCTCACAGGAATTGTTTGAGGTGCTTTAAATTCCTGACATCTATTTGCAAACATGCATTCCCTTCCCAAACCATGTTGCCAGGATGGATTTTACAGAATCAATATTTGGGACTCTAGGAATGTGATGGAGCAAGTCTGTATCACACACAAGGTACAAACTGTATGAAATCCTAGTTCCAGGCAGACCAGGAACAGTATGGGTGTTTTTACATGCACTAGATTTTACCCAGACTTCAAAGTCTGGGTTTGGTAAACTCTTGCACAGGGGGCTTAGTAGACGCTCACCCCCCTCCCAGAAGTCACCAAACCTGGGGATGGGGAAGGGAGACAGGGGGAAATCTAAATGGGAGGGGGAAGGAAGAAAGAAGAAGGTGGTGGGAGTCCAAATGAGAGCGGGGGAAGGGCAAAGGCAAAGGGAGGGGGAAATACAAACAAGGGGGAAAAGGGAAGGGGGATATGGACACTCACCCAGGGTGATTTCAGAAGTGACACGTTCCAATTCACCACAGTGAATCCCACCCCAGTGTGAACGGATTCACCGCGGGCTGTAGTGACACGTACAGCCCCAACAGAAGTAACAGGATTGTGACCACCGCCCGGGGGCAATCAGAGAGAACATGGGCCGGGGGAACACAACAGACATGCAGTGGAGACGTGGACCGCGGTTTGAGCCCCAGAATGCACAGCGGCTGGGGTCAATTCCTTCCACCACGGCTGCGGGTTTCCGTTCAGAAGTTACTTTTCATTCACCTCTGGTGACGATTCACTCTGGTGAACATCTGGATGCGAGCAAACAGACAAGCATGGCGCTTTCACCTCCCCCCCCCCGTGTTTGACTGAGGTTGACTGTGGTGGACATTCACCACATCACTTCTGAAATCACCCACAGTTGCAGCTCAGGTGGCCATTTTCCTCAGCTCTGAGAGGCATGGCTCCAGCCCTTCCTCCTGGTCTTCTCTGCTGTGATTGGTTGGGGGCACTGGCTCCATTGCCCCTCCAGCCAGGCTATCAGCCAGGTTATTTACTGGTGTGTGTGTGTGCTCCATAGGGGACTACAAGGAGTCCTCGAGCCCCTGCCTCCAGCTCCTGTCCTGAGCTGAACTGCGCTGCCATGCTAGGGGCAAAATTCCTGGAGCCCCACCAGCTGCTCCTGTGCAGTGCAGTCTGCGAAGGCTTATCTTTCTGCTTATGCCCCTGTTGCCTGTCTCATCATTAAATCAGGCACAGAAGGCAGAAACAGAGAGTGGTCTTCAGTGCCTCTGCCTGCTCTCATTATGGTAATGCAGGCAGCAGCAGTGAAGGCTGGGGAGCTCAGGGCAGGCTGCACATGTGCTAATTATGCTTGTAAGTGTTTTCAGAATTGAGTCCACTTACAATTAAGCTTCTTGTTGCACACAGTCTTGTTCCAGAGTCACCAACCAAAGCGTTAAAAAAAAGTCACAAAAAATCATCACAGGCTTCTAAAAATCATGAGATTGGCTTTAAAATCGGGGCAGTGGCGTAGCTACCATGGAGCCAGGGGGCTCAGTTGAGCCCAGACTCTGGACTGGAGCAGGGCCCTTTGCAAGTGACCTGAGATTAGCTAGGACATTTTCAGAGTGGGCAGGAAAGGGGGAATGGCCAACACTCTGCCCTTCCCTACTCTGAAAATTTCCTAGCAGCACTCAGGCAGCTTACAAAGGGTTCTGCAAAAAAAGAAATGTTCAGACTGGGAAGGAGTCCTCCAACTTTTGACAGAGAGAAACAGGTACACTTCATGCCACCCTAATTTGCAAAAAAATTGCATTAATTAATTATTATTATTATTAATTATTGTTATTGTTATTGTTGTTGTTGTTATATGAACATTTGTAATAGTTCACTGACTAACTTTGGGGCTGAACTGGAAATAAATGGATTTCAGACTGAGCAGCTCTGTATACACATAGGTTTTTATGTGCAGGACTGATGGTTCAATGTTAAAACTCAGCTTGTTAAAAGGTCAAAATTCTCAAATGGGAGCATTGACTTTAGCTGTAACGTTTTAGTTTTAAAGACACTGGAAGGATCCCAGGTGGAAGCAGTGACAGTCCCTTTCAGCAGCTAAAGAATCATCTCTCGCAGACACACACCCTTCCTACCTTTTTGTTCAGCTCCCTCATGGCTGGGTGTTACCTTTCTTTGTTCTTTGATAGCCCTGCTTTTCCCAATCTTGTTAAAGTGACAAAAGGTGCATTGCCCTCATCATGGAGCAATCCTGAAAAATGCAGAGCATTTATTTATCCCAGCAATAAAGGAGTCAGCCTCCAATCTCAATTTCAGTTTCATTTCCCTTCAGTTAGCTCTTTCTCCAGATGGATTCATGAGATATTAATGGCTGAAAACAAACATCACGCTAACTCCACTTTAACACAATTTAAACATTTTTTATGCATCTTGCAGGGCTACCTAAGGCTGTATTGGTATACAGCCCTGCAACGTGCATAAGAAATGTTAAAGTTGTGTTAAAGTGAAGTTAGCGTTATCCCCTTCCCCATTGTCTGCGGAAAATGGTATAAACCTTAATTTGACGGTACAAATTGGAGTCCATTACAAGATAAAGAAACCTGGTACTATAGCGGGTAAAAAGGTACAATTGGAAGGTATGGTGGAGTGCTAGCCCTAGCTCCATCTATTTTTAAGACTTCCTTTCTGGTGGGGTTGCTGCCACCCTGTGGGGACTCACTGGGAACGGTGGTGGCACCACCACCTTTTCAGGGGGAGGCTGAGGCCTGCTGGGAAACCCCTTGGGAGGGTCACTGTTTAGGAAGACCTCATCCCCTTGCCTTTAGGTAAGTCCATACTTAGGACATGAGCCTAGGCCCACCATAGCCTTTCTACATTGCTGAATAGAAAACATAAGAACATAAGCAGTGCCATACTGGGTTAGACCAATGGTCCATCGAGTCCAGCATCCTGTCTCTGACAGTCGCCAATTTCAGTCACTTGAAAGAAGTATCCAGCAGGTCACAATGGGGTGGTCTGTTCCCTGTTGCTCAATCCCAGCTCCCGACAGTAAGAGGTTAGATTCCCCAAAAGTTCGTAACCGGCTAATAGCTGCAACTGGACCTATCCTTCAGAAACCCGTCCAATCCTTTTAAAAACCCATCTATACTCCTGGCCTTGACCACATCTTCTGGCAACAAATTCCACAACTTAGTTGTGTGTTGAGTGAAAAATAAAATACTTTCTTTTGTTTGTTTTAAAACTGCTACTTGTTCGTTTCATGGGGGTATTCCCTAGGTCTAGTACTATTTGAGAGGGTAAATAACCGTTCCCTATTTACTCGTTCCACTAATTCCTACTCGTGCCTATGTACTCATACTTATAGGCATGTGTATGTGTGTTTGTTTTAAAAAGGGCTCTTTTTTGTATTTTTTAGTATTTGACCATAAAGAATACACTGCAGTCATGTTTTCAAACTTTACTCCACTAGAAACTTAGTAGTTTTAAAAAAATAAGTTGACATTAAAAAAATAAGCTTGTGGTTTTAGGCTTTAAGAAACCCCTAAAAGCACGAGAGTTGGCAGATCCTGAAATCCCTTAATCCTATCCCCCCGACCAAAATCCCTGCATTCCCATGCCAATCACCTGGGTCGGACATAATTTCACTGGGGAAAAGATTGGGTGGGCTACAATCCAGGGTTCTCTGTCGATAACGGACCCATAGAAAATCCCATAATAAACGACCTTGGTTCTAACCTCAGATCTAGATCTGCAGCCTGCAATTTAATTCTCCTTGTCTATAATTTTAAAGTGGTAAACACAGAACAGAACAAGACAAAAATTTTTTAAAAAAACTCCACACATTCAAAGGGTACTAACTCACACACACTGCACACTCTATTCACTGCAATTTGTTAAGTATTTATTTAGTATACTATAGAACTAATGAACATGCATGTTGTAGAAGTCTGTGAAAAATAAAATGTTTTGCATTCCCAAAATTCGTGCAAAAAACTAAAATTAACCCTTTAACTTACTTGATCTTATCCAAGATGTTCAAAACACATTTTACCACCTGACTGAGTTTCAAACAGATATTTGATTATACACTTTTAATTTCAGGGATGGGGGGTTACCGGTTGTTTGTTTTCAATTCTTTCTAGGCTATACTCTTCTTATTTTTATTACACAGTTCAAATGATGCTACTTTGAGTTTAAAATCATGTACCTATGTCTGTCTGTCTGTATATTGCAATAATGCAGTGGTTATTAATTAATTAATTAATCAATTGATTTATTATTATTATTATTATTATTATTATTAGCTTTTATATAGTGCCAGCGATGTACCTGGCACTTTACAGAGAATAAAATAGACATGGTCCCTGCCCCAGAGCTTACAATCTAAAGACAGGGGGAGGGGAGACAGGGGAGGGGAGACATGGAAGGGGGAATAGAGGGAGAGACAAGGAATGCAACATTCATGAGGATGCGAGAACTCAGGTACATGTTCTTGGCTTGGTTACAGTAAAATAGGAGTTTGCAGATAACAGATAGGTGCTAATCTTGGGTGGAGATGATTAACAGGAGTTAGGAAGGACGGAGCAGAAGAGGTGGGTTTGGAGGAGGGAACTGAAGGTGTGGAGGGTGGGGGCAAGGCGGACAAAGGCAGGAAGGGAGTTCCAGGTGTGTGGGGCAGCAAGGGAGAAGGGACGAAGGCGGTTTGAGGAGCAGGGGAGGCGTAGGAGGGCGAGGGAGGGGGTGGAAGAGGAGCGTAGTGCTCGAACAGGGGTTTGGAAGGAGATCAGGGCAAAGAGGTAGGGGGGAGCAAGGTTGTGAAGGGCTTTGTATGTGAAGAGCTTGTGCAGAATGCGCTCAAGAAGGGGGAGCCAGTGGAGGGAGGAGAGGAGTGGCTGCACGTGGTCAGAGCGACGGGCTAGGTGGATGATCCTGGCAGCAGAGTTTTGAACAGAGATGAGGGAAGAAAGGTGAGAGCGGGAAGGCCAGCGAGGAGGTTACAATAGTCGAGGTGTGAGATGACTAGGGCGTGGATGGGTGATTTCAGACGTGACGTTAACACGGTGAACCACGGTGAATACCCACCTGTGGTCACCGTGTCCCGTACGTCTATTCACGGCGTGCCAGATGTTGGCCACGGTCAATACCCACATGGGGTTCGTTTGAACCACTCTTCCCGGGCTAGCCGGGGGAAGGTCCCGGGAAGCGTGGTCAAATGGACCCCGGGCCGTGGCCAAGGACAAGTAACGTCTGGCTGCGTGCCACGGCCCGGGATCCCCGGTGGGATCCCGGGCCGTGGCACGATCGGCCGGACGCGGCGGCCGCATTGGCCCCGCCGCCCGCCTGTCTCCTCGGAGGGCGGGTGGCGGGGTGCGTGGAGGGGGCGGGGTCACGCGGCTGCAAGTTGCGCCGCGCGGCCCCGGCCCCTCCCACTTTCCCCACCTGGATCTCCCCGGCACGTCTGTTGGGCCGTTACAGGGTGACCCCGGCGGGGAACGAAGCCGGTGGTGCCAGTACGGGGCCAAAGGGCCCCGTATCGTCTGAAAGTACCCGATGACAGTTTTGGCAGAGGAGATAGACAGGAAAGGGTGGATCTTAGCAATGTTATGGAGGGAGAAGTGGCAGGATTTGGCCATGAGGTCAATGTAGGGTTTGAAGGTGAGGTGCGAGTTGAAGATGAAGCCCAAGATTTTTTGCTCCAAATTTTTGCTTATGTGAATGCATTTTAATATGATTTTGTGACCCTAGACGGCAACAAGGGGTGTTAATAGATGTGCAGCCAGTGGTGGTGCCCTGCCCGAACCATGACCAGCAGCCATGACAGACAGTTATGGACATGATAGACAGACAGGCAGCAGATACCATGGTGACCCCCATGCCTGGGCTAGGATGGCGGTGCGAACATGCACTCTCGCCTGCTATGACCTGCCTGGATAGCCTTGGGCCAGTTCCTTCTGGACCCACATTCCTTGACAGACACCTACCCAGTCGGTGGCTATAGCAGGCCCACATTGAGTAACCCATTAAGAGACACGTGGGTTACACTCTGGTCCAGGTGGGCCATAGCAAACCATAACATGCTGGTGTCATGTCTGAGAGCACCCAAAGCCATCCAAAGTATAGGAAATCTCAACTGAGTTTGGCCCAGTACACAGATGTCATGGTCTGACTTAGGCTCCTGATCCACAGTTAGAAGGGACCTGTGCATGTTACACCGGTGCTCCGTTCTCTGCACTGGCTGCATAGTCTTCCAGACCCAATTAAAGGTGTTTGTACTCACCTATAAAGCCCTAAATGGCCTAGACCCTACCTACCTGCCTCACCCCCCCCCCCAGGCACTGGAACATCCCCTGCGGTTGGCCAGGAGCACCTTTCTCGTTAAATTTACAATTTAACACAACTTTTATTCCTCACAATTTTATTTATTTTTCATTTATTTCAATTTATGTGCCACCCTTCCCTGAAGCTCAGGGTGGCTTACAATCCAATAAAACAATTGAAATACAAAAGCATAAAACAAACACCCATAAAACCCACCCAAAATCACCTACCCACCCAACCCCAACTCCCATCCCTGCCTGCCAAATGCCTCAACAAAAAGAAAGGTCTTATGCCACCTCTGAAAGACACCCAGGTTCGCGCTCAGACAAAGCTCTGTGGGAAGGGAGTCCCATAGCATCGGGGCAGAAACTGAGAACATTCACCTGTGAGCTTTTACTGTATGAACAAGACTAACAGATGGCACCCACAGGGAGGCGCTCCCTGGCAATCACAGGGGATGCAGTGGGGCATGGAAGGACAGGTGGTCTCACAACAACCCTGTGAGGTAGGTTAGGCTGAGAGAATTTTGTGACTGGCCCAAGGTCGCCCAGTGATTTTCTGGCTAAGGTAAGACTGGAAACAGGATCTCCCACTATCTCCCAGTCTAGGTACTGCACACTTAGCAGCAACAGCCCACTGGATCTCAAATATAACAAATAAAAGTATTTGAGATACTTTAGAAGATACTCAGGCATTTGACCGCACCCCCTGTCAGCACCCTCCCCTCCACAACGCATATTATCATTATGCACAGTGTGCAGTGTCTGAGGGAACCAATTCTGGATGCCAGTTGGTATGTGGAAGTGCCCTTTGTTAGTAGCAGATTCAGACAAGTCAATCCCAGATTTTGCACAGGACCAAACGGTAGGGAACAGTTTGGAGAAAGCTGGAGTTAGCTAAGCTGTGTTTGACCCGGAAGCAGAATTAAGTTGCCTTGCCTGCCTATTTCAATCACAGAGACTATCCCATTTATTTCTGATGCACCACCTATATATATTTTTCCAGGCCACTTAATGAAGAATATATGTTGCAGGGCCTGCATTGGCACCTATTACACCAACGCAGACCCTGCAACATGGGGTATTTTCAGATGTTACGAAACCATGCTCAACCACAGTCAATCGGCAGTGGTGGCGAATGGTCCCGTAATGTCTGTTTGAATCCTGCCAGATGTTCACCACAGTGAACCACTGGTGGGAATCAAAATAACCAAACCATGGGTACTTTCAGATGATACGGGGCCCTTTGGCCCCGTACCAGCACCACCGGCTTCGTTCCCCGCCGTGGTCACCCCGTAACGGCACAACAGACGTGCCGGGGGGATCCCGGCGGGGAAAGTGGGAGGGGCCGGGGCCGCGTGGCGCAACGTGCGGCTGCACGGCCCCGCCCCCTCCACGCACCCCGCTGCCCGCCCTCCGAGGAGACGGGCGGGCGGCGGGGCCAATGCGGCCGCCGCGTCCGGCCGATCGTGCCACGGCGGGATCCCGGGCTGTGGCACGCGGCCAGACGTTACTTTTCCTTGGCCACGGCCCGGGGTCCGTTTGACCACGCTTCCCGGGACCTTCCCCCGGCTAGCCCGGGAAGCGTGGTTCAAATGAACCCCATGTGGGTATTGACCGTGGCCAACATCTGGCGCGCCGCAAACAGACGTACGGGACACGGTGACCACAGGTGGGTATTCACCGTGGTTCACCGTGTTCACGTAACGTCTGAAGACACCCCATGCTTTCGAGGATGGTCCGGGGACTATCTCCGAAAGCGTGGTCAAAGTGATTCCCGCTGGGGGTAAACACCCGGCGGGAATCACTCCCCCCCCCAACAGACGTGATGTTAACACGCTCAACCATGGTGGAATTCACCATGGTTGAGCGTGTCAGCGTCACATCTGTTCCCTGACCCAGGCCCGGAATCGGCAGCTGTGTTCGCTGCCGATTCTGGGCCGTGGTCAATCTCCCGGAGGGCGGGAACCGTGGCCGCATTGGCTGCAGCACCCACCTGTCTCTGGGAGGGCGGGCTGCTGGGGTAGCGTGGAGGGTGGGGCTGTTCGGCCACATGTAGTGCCATGCAGCCCCGCCCCCTCCCCAGATTCCCCACCGGGATCAGCCGGCACATCTGTTGACGTGCCGGTATTGATCCCGGCGGGGAATCAATAGGGTGATTCCATGATGGGGCGAATGCCGCCCCGTCACATCTGAAATCACCCATGTATGTTTCATAAGTGGCCTGGAAAAATATACATAAGTGGCATCCCTAGTTATACTGGGACACAGAACTGGCGGCGAGGATACACAAGAACCACAGCACAAGAGAAGAAATACAAAGAGAAAAAAAAGAAAGATGAAGCAAGAGAGATAAAGAGGGGCAAACAACATCAGGTATTTCTCTCTCAAACTTCAGCTGCTCCATTTTAATCTGCACCTGTTTTCAACAACCTTCACACTATAAGCCAAAATCTCTGCCCTGACTGAAAAATCAGAAAGGAGGATCCTTGTGGTTCTAACTCACCGACACTAGCACCAAAATTGCTACAGAGCACCAGCTGATGTGTTATTGGTATGAAACAAAAAAACCCTAATAGTATTAATGTAGGACTACAAATAATTAATAGCATAAACGAGTGACTATAGTTGACAAAACACGGGTCTTTTTCTTCATTTTAGGGCCTATCTTATTGCTATTTTTAGACTACTTCTGCTCTGCTAGGCCTAGGAATGCTCAATTTGTTTCCACAGCTGTCTGAAAACACTGATAGATTACCTAGGTGGAAATCCTGGTGGTGTTTTGTAATGGAAGTAAATACGGGAATTAGAAAGGGAAAAAATCAATTTAGCAGCAAAGTAGAGGGACTGCTGGAGAATCTGGTGCTTCTAGATTTAAAAAGGGAAACGCCATAAAATAACAAAGGGATAATAGCCAGTCATGTAGGGGTGTGCATGTCATTTTTGTTATTACAATAACAATAACAAAAATTGTCATTTTAATTATTGTTATTGCAATAATGAAAATGACAAATAATAATAACAAAAATAGAAACAAAATCAACATTTTATTTTTGAAATAAAGGGAGAAAACGAAAAAATGTATTTCTGGCTATACCTTTTTGTTTCATATTCAATTGTGATGACACTTTGGGAGATTGAACCCCCAACGGAGGGCACTAAGTGTACCAATTTTAGAAACAATTAGGTAAAGGAAACCAATTTTAGAAGCAATTGAATGTTGTGATTTTAATAGATCCGATATTGCTGGTATTTGGGTGTATTGGCTTAATCCGATAAATTGGATATTTACCTGTACCGGCATAACGGATTTTTAACATTGCCCATGGTACCAGATTTTTTACATTGCGGCCATTGAAGTCAATAGCCGCAATGTAAAAAATCTGGTACCGCGGCCAATGTTAAAAATCCAGTATGCCGATACCGATAAATCCGGTACTAGGGAGATCCAATACCGGTACATCTGGTATCCAGTATTGTCCCTGGTGTCCCACCCCTAGATTTTAAGAAAAGCTGCATACACATTGATGGCTAGAACTTCATTATCTTCCATCCAATTTGCACGAACCTGTGAATATTATGTCCGTCCACAAGATTACCACTTCTGCCAATTTTCAGAACAATTGGATAAAGGGTTCTGATGGTATAAGACATTAACATAAAAATACATTTCCAGCTGTAACACTTTTATAGTCCATCCTGTTTACAAGATATTTGGCAGGAATGTATCACACACCTTTCCTGTCATCTGTGCCAAACTACAGGGCAATTTGATAAAGGGATCCAATGTTATAAACAATTGAAGTTGTCCCCTTGAAGACCATTATTCAGATAAATAGCAGCACATGCAGTGCCAGTCAAAGGCAGGCACCTGACATGGCAGGGGGAGGTAATCTGCAGGAGGGAGGATGTGTAGAAACCCAAAAGACTGACAGACACATTCACTGAACAATTACTGCATGCTTCCAGCTTTATAGGACCAATTGGTAGTGGCTTTGAAGCGGGCATAGGGGGCAGCCCTCAGTCAGGCATAGAAGGGACGTAACTGGGACTTTGGGGATAGCATCACAGCAATAAGAAGACATAGTTTACACATCCAGGCTGGCCAGTTATCATCACAATCACATCCTGCAGCACTGTGACAGAGGTCAAAAGAGAATCTCTATAGGCTCTTTCCTAAACACATGCTTCTGACTTCCCAGTAACAAGTGGGGGAGAGAGGTTGGCATGGTCACAGCACAGAATGAGGATATTTGGTTGACATTTCTGCTGGACAATTGGCATCACAAACCAATCTTATACCACAGTGACACAAAAGAGAATCCCTGGCATAGGCTCCTTCTCTGCATATGCTGTGCAGGCATATAAAATTGGGACCCTTTATCACATCTTTCTGATAATTGGCAGATATGATCTTAAAAGTGTGATATACATCCCTGCCAAATTTAATGTACACTGGTTGGACTACAAAAATGTTAAAGTCGGACATGCATTTGTAAGTTAATTGTTTATACCACCAAGACCCTTTATTCAATCCTTCTGAAAATTTGTAGAGATAGTAAATATGGGAAGGGGTGTAAACATGCCAAGTTTCATCTACATTAAATGTGAGTCAAAGAAGTTACAGCTAAGAATGTATATTCAGAATTTTGCAAAATAATGTAATTAAACTGCTTATGAAATTTGATTCCTTTATCCATTATTTTTGGAATTTCGAACACCTAATGCCTTCCATTGGAGGTACAATCTCTACAAGTATCTGCCAAATATAATGTAAAACAAAAACGATACAACTGAAAATGTTTTTCCCATTGAAGCCAATGGAAAATGAAAGCAAAAACGAAAATGAAAATTTGATATTTATGAAAACGAAAATGACATATTTAAGTAATGAAAAAAAAACAAAAAAAAAACAACCCCAAAATGACATGGGCCCCTGGTGCACACCTCTACAGTCATGTGTTAAATCACTTGAGCGTAATATGGGTGGTGACGTGCACCTGTTCTCCCCATGGACACTACAGGTATTTAATTTCCTGAGATGTTTGGAATGTCTTTAAGAAAACTGGTGGACTAAGCATACAAAGACTTGATAGAAAGGCAAACATGTCACAGTGAGATTAATTTTTCAAAAGGCATCATGTGGAATAAATTTACTTGAGAACTGGACCTGAAAACATATATGTGACATGACACAACATGCCATGCAATGAGAGCACCAGAATAACATGGCCAAAGTAAAGTGACATAATTTATTCCTATTTACTACCATAAGCGAATAAGCCACAACTGTAATTACTGCAGCTTCTGTGGAACTGGGATGAAAACTGCTGAGGCTTTATTGTCCAAATGGCAATTGAAGTTAGTTAATTTATACATGGACATACTAAAGAAACAGTCCCCATTATCGCTGCTGTCCATTCTGTAGTGTATTATATCTTCAGTCAGATTTAATTTAACAAGAAAAATCTCAATCTGTCGTAGCTGCAGCCTCTTCACCATTTCCCTTCTGTCTCTGTTGAGATGAAACCCTGTAATTAGCTAGTGGTAGTAACAAGTCCTTTGTTTGCTATAAGAAACTGGGAGAGACCTGAGCCACATTCCTGAAGATACTGTTGATGTAAATTAGATGCTGCTCAAAGGGGAGTTTGAGGTGACCCTCTGCATGGTTAGTTTCTCTGACGGTTGTTCAAGTAAAGCTGAAATAAACTTGCAACTTTATATTTGTGAATTGACTCCCTGTATTTCTAACTGAAACAAATAACCAACTTTGAATTTGTTATCCTAAGACAGTGGTTTCCAAACTGTGGGTCATGGAATAGAGTCATGCCCAAGTACAGTCATGCCATCCTTCGATGTGTTCATGATCAAACTGATATACGATACACTTTGCATGCCATTTTTGCTGTGAGAGGTCACGGAATTATATTTGAGGCTCAGAATGGGGTCAAACATTTGGAAGCCACTGTCCTAGAAAGTTTGCTGAATTTGTTACTTCAGCACTTTGGCCACTTGCCCACGTTACTGGGGCTGGCGATTCCCCCAGCGGGGAATCTTCCGACCGAGAAACTTATGCCTAGCTCTGCACATGGGCATGGGTCATCAGCCATGTCCAGAGGCTTTTTCCCCTCCAAATGTCAGGGCTTGATTTCGAACCCTGTCATTGGGAGGAAAAAAAGCTGCTTGACGCAGATGATGACGCTTTCAGACCTGTGCCCACGTGCGGAGCTTGGTGTATGTTTCCCGGCTGGGAGATTCCCCACCGAGAGAATCACCAGTCCTGGTAATGTGGGCAAGTGGCCTTAGTTCTGCCATCTTCCAGTACTTTGGTTCTGCAAACTGGTTGTTCATTGCTTTGGTATGACACATGTAAAGGGCTAGAAATTGGGCTGGAGATGGCCCACAGCTCAGAGGTTCTTCATCCCTCTTTTAAGACATGAGATATTCCTCCCCCTCCACCCCAGCCAAACATGGGCTCCTAAAGTCCCATTTTTCAGAAGGAAAATAGAAAAAAAAAAGTCTCATGGTACTAGCTGACTCCTAAAGAGCAGATTTTTAAAACTATGTCAAGCACCTGAATCTTCCTGACATTCACCGAGACTCGGGCCCTTTTTACTTGGATGGCCCCCCCCCTTACCTACATGTGCGGGTGGTTGGTTGGTGGTGGGGGTATCTGTGTGCACTATCATTTTGGTTAAGGATCACACAGGCGCAAAATGGCCCTACCATTTTGGTTAAGGACAGCAGCCATTTTGCGTATGCGCAAAACGGCCCCCACGGCCATTTTGCACAACAATGATCCATAGCAGGAAGGGCATTGTAGCGAGGGAGCCTACTGGAGCCCCCACAGCAGTGGTGGTGCTTCAGTCAAGCTCTTCAAGGCTGGTAATTAACAAGCCAGGGCCTTGGGGGATAGGAGTGTGTGTGTGGAGTGTGGAGTGGGAATACGGAACCGAATCGTGGGTTCTATAACTGGAAGGCCAAATTTCCTTTTGAATTAAACCGTAATGGCCAGTTCTGGGCAGTTACAGATTAATCCAAAACTGAAATTTCCATCCTTACTAAGTAGTTCAGATAAGTATGTAACAGGATTCGGTCATGCCGGAGTCTAGCCCTTCAGGATGAGACCCTGAAAAGTCTCTCACTTTCTGGGCAATAAGCTCGACAGTCAGTCACTTGCTTTCTGGGAGTTAACTTCAAGTCTCTTTGTTATACACATAGTCTCATCAATCCCGTCCCTATCTCTAGCCCAGTTCAGCGAGTCAGCTGCTTCTCGCTGGCTACTCAGTCCCTTATACAGTTCCAGTATATCTCACAGTTCTCCACCAACACTATACCGATATACATAGTCCCTAGGGATGAGCGAATGTGGTTCAGAAGTTCGGAGTTCGGCCCGAACTCGGTCTGTTCGGATGACTGAACCCGAACCCGAACTGACCGAAACAAACTCAATTCCGAACATCGAAATGACCAAACAGTTCCGTCAGTTCAGATCGTGTTCGGGTGGGTTTGAGTGGCAAAAATGTGTCACTGGAAAGCAAAACGTGGCAGGGGAAAGCAAAACGTGTCAGCTGAGGAGCAGACTTCCAGGCACCAGGGGTGGAGAGGCTTGGAGTAGCAGCCAGCCTGCCCAATCACCATCCATTTTCACCTCAGGCCACTGGCTTCGCAGTCTGCGATTGGCCACGGGCTAGGCTTCACAGAGCCAATGGGGCTTGCGGTGAGGCGGGCACAGCAAGAAACAAAACTGATTGCCTCCCAACACCTTCTGAGCTAGTCACTGTTCCTGAACAGCAGACGTTTCAGAAGGCTCCCTCTCTCCCAGCATTTTTTGTTCCTTCCTATTCCTAATCCATTGCCATCCTCCTCCTCTTTCACCCATCCAACCCATTTATCTCCATATAATAATTTATTTAGATTATATTCTATAGATTTAGGTGTTATTTTTTGGTTTTTATCCCTCCCTGTGTTCCCTGTGTTCAATCTTCCTTCCTCCTCTCCACCCCCCTCCATTGAATCCTTTCCCCTCTCCCTCTTAGTCCATCCCTGATTCCCTTCCCCTGTTTTAAGTTTGGGATTTATTTAGAGTAGG
>QEPC01013748.1:5780477-5806375 GCA_003113815.1 Sphenodon punctatus
TACAGGCAGGGAGGGCTGTGGCCAATATGTACCTAGAAACTGCCACTCTAGCCCCAGGACCCACCGCCATGGGTCTGGGTCCATCATTCCTCACACGGAGACGATGTCATTCCACCACATCAAGAAACAGCCACTCCAGCCCCAGGACCCGCCATCAGGGTTCTGGGGCCAAGTTACTGTCAGGGAGGGCTGGGGCCAATACCTAGCAGTTACCACTCTAGCCCCGGACCCACCATTCTGGGTCTGGGGCTATCATTGCTCGCACAGAGAGCCTTTTTCTGAACGCCCAAACTGAACCGAACGGCCGAACCCGAACGTGGCTAACGAACCGAATGGCCGAACCAAACGGGGGAACCGAGCCTGACCGAACCAAACGGCCGAACCCGAACCGCGATCTGTTCGCCCATCCCTAATAGTCCCTATCAGTATGTGAGTCAAGCACCAGTCTTCTGGCTACCGCTGCCATTGCTGATTTTATTTATTTATTTATTTATTTAAAATTTTATATCCTGCCTCTTGATGCAGCTAACAATAAAAAATAAAAAATATACAATACAAAATGTAAAAGACAATAATAAAAATCAAGTGTTAATAGTAAAAATGGGGAAGTCAAAGAAAATACATTAAAAAACCCTACCACCCTATCCCTCCTCCCTCCTCGCATCTCCCTCGCCAAAAGCCTGGTGGAACAGGCAGATCTTGCATAGTCATCAAAAGAACTCTTCAGCCAGGCCCCAGGCTTCTCCAGACTGCCCACTCTGGGTTCAGCACCCTAAAGAAGGTTCCTACTCTAGCCCAGCTCCCAGAAAAGCTCCTCTCTTGTCCAGTGTCAGGTACAGACTGATGTTGCTCTGGTTCTCCTTTTACCTCCAGAGTGGGTGGGGCTTGCCCCTCAGTCTTCCAGCCCTTAAAGGGAGAGTACCTTGCCAATCTCTCCTTTGTTGCTGCTGGGCGTTTTAATTGTCACACTCCTGCTGGACTGCCCTTACCAAGCCCTTACCCACTTGTCCAGTTAACTCACAAGTGCCGCCCAACCTTCAGGTCAGCACTCACTCTTTCTTAAAGGGGCACAGATCTATCGGGCTGCACCCTGCCACAGAGTAGTTCACCAGAAGATGGTCCAATAAAAGATATCTGGACTACTTTGTCTCCATCACTGAGAATTCAGCATTTAAGCCAATGGCATTTAGATCTGGGGTTAGATTTAGGTGCCTTTCTTGATAATGGAACTCCATGGGGACTACATGCTCAAAATTTTACCCATTGTAGAAGAAGCTCTGCTTTCCAGTGTGGACACAGAATAAAACATGCTGCCTTTGTTCCTGACTGGATCTCTCTCTCTTGCCTTTTGTAGCCAGGTGTAGCCAGCTTAACTTGTCATAAGATATATTTTTTCTCCTCTGGATTTAAGCTGCAAATTCGAGTTAGCTTGCTTGGTTTTTTTTTTTTGTTTTTTTTTAAAAAGGCACACCTGCTGTTTGACATGCAGTGAGGTTGGATTTTTTGTACCTGTACATTCATAAGCATGTGTTGTGAATAGAGCCCTCAGTGAGGTACGGTTTCCCAGGTCGTGTCTTGTCAGCCATCGGATACACTGTCACACTTATGGAAAAACAGTTGTATAATTTTGTTTCCGAGGGAGTCTTCAGGGATACCTAGCAAGAAGAGATTTTATTCACTGACTCTGATAGAAGTCAAAATCTCTTAGACTTGTTAGATAGCTGCTATTCTTGCCTAGTAGTGGAAATATTTTCTATACATAGAAAATGCACTTTCCTTGAGAATTTGGAGATGCTGTAACAGCTTCAGTAAATGAAAGAAATACATTCCCTACCTTTATGTACAATTATGTAAAATAAGGCTCTTCAGACTCTTCATTCTAGTAATAACATAGGAATCTTTTAAAGGCAGGTGATGCCATCGCCTTGGAGTAGTGTAGTGGATGATGGGTTGTTTTCTTTTCAAACGATGCATTGCTTACCATTTATTATGCTTGCAGGAATATACAGACATAGAGCTTACTCTAAAATCTTATATAGATAGTGTTGTCCTGCAGTTGTAATGAACCCAAGTCTTTTCTGATGTTTCCCCATGCATAAACCTTGGGGAAATAGAACATTTCGAGATCTCATTGATCAGATATGAAATGAACTCCAAGGTATCAGGAAATTCTAGGGCTTCCACAATGGGTTACAGTGTAAGTCAGTCCACTGAAAGGTTTGCCTATTAAAGAGGTGCAAATGAAAACACAAAAGTTACGACAGTATCCAGTTACTAAAGAGGAAATGTAAAAAGCAGAGGGAAAACTCTAGGATTTAAAAAAGATAAGCTTGATTAAATTTGCTTAAGCTCTAAAAACGGGTTAGAAAAGGCATAGAATACATTAACTCAGTTAATATTGTCCCTAGGGCTCTAACTGAATGAGAATCTGAAAGGTTACAGTGCATATTGTTCAACAAACCTTCAGAAGAGCTTCCCTGGATACTTTATATAAGCAAACATTAGTGCAAATGTGTGTGTTTTAGAATATGTGCTAATGTCTCTTCCTGAAATAGCCTCCCCTCTCTGCCACCCTCTTAAATGCTAACTCATCCCTTATGCAAATGAGGTAACAAGGAGTTAAGGGAAAAGGCTGGTTTCTTGTTGATTAAGATGGTCATGGATTGCAGCTCTTTGCTGAGCTGTTTGCAGCTGGTGAAAGTAGAGCTGAAATGGGTAGTGAATTTCCTACCCATGGGGACCCTGTACAAGTACCACCTGCTCTCCTTTCCCAGCTTATCTGAGTTCCGAGGGGACTGGGAGGCAGTGGAGAGCAGGTGACAGGAGCATTGCAGAGACATCAATGAGGGTTTTCTTTTAGGGGATCAGGCTGTTACAGTGGTCAGGAAGGGGGTGCAGGGTGAGGGGGTGGCAGCATGGTCTAGAGGCCTAGTCTAAGGCCTGGACTGATTGGCTGCCTGCAGCATGTTCGGGCCCCAGAAGTGAACCAGAGGTGGTACCAGTTCACTTCTTGGATGTCCAGCCAGCCCAGGCCTTGGAACAGGACCCTAGACCCCACTGCAGGCCCCTGTTATTCCCATTGGGCCCCTGTTGTCGCCACCCCCTCACACTTGCACCCGAGACAATTGCCCCCATTGTTGCCAGCCTGCTCACCACTCTTCCCATCCTTGGACCCAGAAAAGCTGAAATGGGCATCTAGTTGGGTAGCGTTTTGGAATTCCATAGTATGCAGTCCATCACAGATGCGTCAGGTATGGTGGAATTCAATAGGAATTCCCATTTTTGCAGGTACTTTTTTAACCTCTAGTTGAAACCTAGGTTGATTATTTTTTTAAAAATCTCTCATTCTAGGGATCTGTGGTGATCACAACAGACAGAGAAAAGAGAAGGAAGCTTAAAAGATGGAGGGAAATCTCCTTAAGCATAAAAAAAGATGTAATATTAATTTAGGGACACCAGGGCACCTTTTTGGTGGGAATATTCACCTTAACTTTGAAAGCTCCGTGGTACAGAGTTTACAAGAGTATCTAGGAGGGCTGAAATTAAATTTTGCCCTTCTTAAAAATTTCTTCGAAAGTAGGCTTTTCGATGAGATTTGTTCATCTTGAGTTTCTCGCAAGGGTTTTACAAGAAACTCGAAATTCTCACGAGAAACTCAAGCTTCTTGAAACATCAAACTAGCAAATAAATAAAAATGGTCTGCACATGTACAAAAACGGCCACTAGGGCCATCAATTACTCTTGATTCATTGACCCTTTTCACACAGACACTCTACCACTGATAAAATGGGTGTTACATTTTATTATACATGTTGCAGGACTGCAGGTGTGCTCTATGGGTGCCCTGCAACATGGATAATAAAATGTAACACCCATTTTACCAGCTACATGGTACTTTTAGATGTCCCGGGCCCGTAGGCCCACCATGCTCAACCATGGACCGGGATCCTTTTTGAATCCCGGTCAGGAATCCGTCCGTCCTTTAGACGCGCTGGCCTGATTCTGGAGGGGGATCGGGGAGGGGGCGGGGTTGCGCAGTATGATGTGCGGCCGCACAGCCCTTCCCCCTACGCTCCCCCAGCCACTCACCCTCTGGGAGATGGGCGGGTGCGGCGGCCAATCTGGCTGCTGCGCCCGATCCCATCCTGTGGTCAGGACCATGATATGGCCAGGCTGCAGGTAACAGATGTTACCTGTGGCCCATCCTGGATCGTGGCCAATCCAACCACAGTTGGGGCCCAATCCCACCATGATTCTGAACCTCCGGGCGGCCAGAGATCCAGAATTGTGTTCATTGTGATTCCCGCCAGTGATTCACTGGGGTGAACATCTGGCGGGAAACACAACAGACGTAACGGTACTAACGGCCACCACAGGGGATTCACTGGGGTTGACCGTGGTATCGTTACGTCTGAAATTATCCATAGAGTATCTGTGTGAAAGGGGCCATTTGCTGATCTGATGTATATTATATCATGTAATTTACTACTTCTGAAACGACAGTGTTTTAATGACAGCACTGCACAGAATGCAAATAGTTTAGAATGGAATCATTATTTTTAATATGCAAAGCATTGGATAGAAGTTCTTAAATTTGCACGTGCACAAATCATTTTTGAGGTATAGGCCATTTTTACATGGATGCCCCCCCCCCCGCCATTTGGTGTTTGGGTGAGTGTGCTGTGGGGGGGGGGGGAGGAAGTCCATGTACACAGCTGGGGGTGGGCGGGATGGGTGTGCACCTGTGTAAACATAAGCACCATGGGTGATGGGAGTTTATGCGTGCGCGCTCTCGGTGCACACCCACCTCCACCCACCGCACACCTGCCTCCACCCACCTCCACCCACGGAGCCCTCCAGGTAAAATGGAGGAGGCTCCATGGGTGGAGGTGGGGGGGTGTCCAGGTAAATGGACCAACCCCCACCCACCCCTGTCTGTGTATTAATGGCCATTCTTGAGATGCTTGAGTTTCTCGCAAGAATCTCAGTTTTCTCATGAGAATCTTGAGTTTCTCATGAGACTCTCATGAGATCTTGCCAGGTCTTCAAGATTCTCACAATAATTATTTTCATTCTCATTTCACCCCTATGACGTAGCCTGCATCCAAAGAGATCGATTAACTCCATCACCTGGTGACAGATATGTACTATTTTCTATCCTTATTATTCTTGCACAATATATACCGTCTCCTTTGTTTAATTGCATTAGTAACCCGAGTGACTGTGGAGCCTGTCTTTATGTCTGCCACAAGAGATTTGTCCCTTTTCCAGAGTACCCCCTTCTCTCGCTGCTCTGCATACTGAAATGCAACAGCGCATTCATAATTTTGCATTTAGTTTCCCTAGTTTATCTTTAAACAAAATATGTTAAAAAAATTAAAAGGGGAAAGAAGAGTTTCTGAAACTGCCTCTTGTCACTCTCACATGCTGTTTCTTTGGACCACTGCTTTCCTGAATTACACACTCATATTGCTGGTTTCCTTCCCATGCCACCTCCTTCAAGATCCTCCCTCACTTGAACTGCTTTCTTCTATTGGCTATTAGAGCTGAAAAGAAAAATCTCTACAAGTGCTGTTTTCGACAGAAACAGCTCTTTCGCTTTCATTCGCACAAGGAGGAAATCTACCAGCATTTGGGACATTTTTCGTGGTTTTGCACTATTTCCCACCATTTTCGGTAATTTCTGCTCATTTCTGGTATTTTTCAGTAATTTCCAGTATTATTGGTAATACTGGAAGTTACCGGAAATTACAAAAGTGGTGGAAAACTGTCAAGGAAAATGTCAAAAATGTCACTACCTTTTCTCCTCAATCCTGAAAGGTCGGTATTTCTCGAAGGAACGAGAGCACCTGTTCTCACTTCAGACCTCCCTGTTCCTATTTCACCTGCCCAGTCCAGTCCTTTCAGGGGGCTGATTCCCTCCACATTCCACAACCATTCTCCTGGTAAGTTCCTTTCCTTTGTGCATACTTCTCTAAGGATTAAAATAGAATTTAGGCTGTCAGTAGAAATTAATTCAGCTAAAAATAAATAGTGTACCATGACTTTCTAGGAGGTGAATATATTATCTACTAATATCTATGATGTATTTAGGTAGAATTTCTGCAAGGTAAGTTGGCCATACCACCAAAGAGAGAGACTGTAACACCCATTTGATCAGTGTTAGCAGTGTCAGTGTTAACAGTGTCAGTTTTTACTGTGGCTTGGGAGCTGTTTGCAGCTAGTGCAGTTCAATGTGGCTTTCAGCCAGGCTGGTCCTGGGACCTACACTGCCATACTGACCCAGGGTCTAGTTAATTCACGGCACCGGAGTCACAGCAGTTGAATTATAGCTGCTTCTCAGCAGCCAGGACAACACAGGATCATCTTTGCCAGCCAGTCACAAAGCAGGAGAAGTCTGTTTGCACACATACACATGTGTGTGAGAGAGAGAGCACACACATGCACGTGTCTTGTAGCTCTCAGTCTTCTGAAGATGTTGGTATGTGGCTCGGAACTTTGTCCACCTCTGCTATAGACTAGGAAAGACTTTCAGAAGGCCATAACCTTTGAGTAATTGCCATCCTCAAACTGGCATCCCCATTTAACTAATACTTGAAGATGTTACCACTCTTTCCAGTCACTCTCTAGTTTGCTTCTGAAAATTAAGCTTTGTCTGATCCTGTTACAATCCAAACTGTTTTCAGCTGCACTCCAAGTAGCAGTTGTTATAAGTCACTTCTATCTGCATCAATGATCTGGAAAAGGGTGGTTAAGAGTGAGGTGATCAAATTTGCAGATGACACCAAGTTATTCAGAGCAGGGATGGGCGAACGTGATTCGGAAGTTTGGAATTCGGCCGAACTCGATCTGTTCGGTCGACCGAACTGAACCGAATTTCCGAACTCGAATTTCAAACTGAACCGAACCGAATTTCCGAACTCCGTTCTGTTCGCCCATCCCTAGTGGCAACAAACACAAAAAAACCCCTGATTTTGAATGGCCGAACTTGGTTCGGAAGTTTGGAATTCGACCGAACTTGGTCTGTTCGGTCGACCGAACCGAACTTCCGAACCGAACTCGAATTTTAAACTGAATTGAACCAAACTGAATTTCCAAACTCGAATTTTAAACCGAACCGAACCGAAATGAATTTCTGAACTTCATTCTGTTCGCCCATCCCTAATTCAGAGTAGTCAGAACACAAGCAGACTGTGAGGAGCTGCAGCGAGATCTTACAAGACTGGGTGCGTGGGCATCTAAATGGCAGATGATATTTCATGTGGACAAGTGCCAAGTGATGCACATTGGGAAAAATAATCCAAATTATGAGTACACAATGCTGGGTACTAAGCTAGGAGTTACCACTCAGGAAAAGGATCTGGGAGTGATTGTGGATAATACACTGAAATCCTCAGCCCAGTGTGCTGCAGCTGTCAAAAAAGCAAATACAATGTTAGGAATGATTCGCAAGGGAATAGAGAATAAAACTGAAGATGTCATAATGCCTCTATACAAATCAATGGTGTGACCGCACCTTGAATATTGTGTGCAGTTCTGGTCGCCCCATCTCAAAAAAGACATAGAGTAACTAGAAAAGGTACAGAGAAGGGCAACAAAAATGATCCAGGGTATGGAACAGCACCTGTATGAGGAGAGGCTTGATAGGTTGGGGCTCTTCAGCTTGGAGAAGAGACGGCTGAGAGAAGATATGATAGAGGTCTATAAAATCATGAGTGGTGTGGAACTTGTAAACAGGGAACTTTTATTTGCCCTCTCAACTAATACTAAAACTAGGGGACACTCCATGAAACTCACAGGTGGCAGAGTAAAAACAAACAAAAGAAAGTATTTTTTCACTCAGCATACAATGAAGTTGTGGAATTTACTGCCAGGGGAGGTGGTCAAGGCCAGCAGTATAGCTGAGTTTAAAAGAGGTTTGGACAAGTTTCTGGAAGCTAGGTCCATTAGCAGCTATTAGCCAGATACGATTGGGGAACAAAACCCTTTACTGTTGGGAGCCTGGGGATGACCAACAGAGAATGGATAGCATGGTTACCTGCTGGGTGCTTCTCCCAGGCCCCCGCGATTGGCCACTGTCGGAGACAGGATGCTGGGCTCAATGGACCGTTGATTTGACCCAGTATGGCACTTCTTATGTTCTTATTACTTAGCTCATGTACTAATGGAATGGACTTGCCTTTTCATACTCTCATGGCAAGATTCTACTTCTTAAATATATATATCATTATAATAATAATAAATATAATTATAGTATATAATTATAATAAATTATATAGTTTATGATATATAATATTTTTAAACCATCTATTAGGCAGTTAGTGATGCTGTCCATTCATCCTGCCTTACTCACACCCACTAAAGCTTAGTTGCCTGGTATACCACATCCTCTTCTCCTTTGCCCACAAACACTCACCTTAACATTACTGCAGCTACCAGAAACCACAACCATAGTTTCCTTCCCTCAATTTTTTCTTCTGCATACACACATTACTTAACCAAACTACCCTTGCCTAACACAGTTATCTTGGACATTTTCATATGTGTGATGAAATATTAGGCAGTGAGAGTTCAGTTTGATATAAATCTGGCAGTATTAGGGGCTAGAGTGGCACACCCTCTAGCCATGCCCACAGAACATTATCTACACACCAACTATCCATTGCCAAATACTTGCCAAGCATGGACCACCCCTTCCACTCCCTGGAAGATTAGTTGCCCACTAACAATATCCTCAGAACATTAGCCACAAACTCGGAAATCTATCCCCATGCAAAGAATGTGAATTACACACACAAGACACTAAGCACGCTAACCAGACAACAGCCCACAAATCAAAAACATGGCACTGTGACAGCACAGTAGTGACTAGGTATGTGAAGATTGATTTCATTGTCGACGCACCCCCACCCCCAAAGAAGACGAGGACACAATGTATGGGTTTGAACGGCCGCACTCTTTATTATTTAGCCAAAAGGGGGAAGAAGTAACCCTCCCACTTCCCCCTTTGAACTGGGGTCCTATCAATCTCTTATCCCTAACTGTTTAACCTTCCCAACAGGAGGTTCCCCTATTGTGCCAGGCGTTGTCCTGTTTGCCTGGTGCCATCCTCTACCGTCTTCGGGTTAAGCCCGAGGGGAATCCTCCTGTGCCCTATCTTAACCAACTTTTCCAACTTACACCCTACCCCTACTACCGGTTTAACCGGGCCAGGGCGGGTTGTTCGCACCTATCCCCTCGCCCACCGAGGCGGGGGGTTTAAACAACAAGGATGAGGACACCGTAACCTCCTGTTTGGTGCATGGTCCGCCCAGCAGGTTCGGCCGCTCGTCTCTCACCCTTGGGCTGGCCATGCAGTGGGCCGCACTGAGCGGCTATGTCTGGCCAATACCCATCTCTTAAGGAGATGTTGCTACCCTATGCTATCCTAACCGTTTAACTTTTAACCGTTGGCCTGAACTCAGCCTACCACCAAGAGTGCGACATTTCGGCCTAGCACCGGCAAATTTGCCTCCTCATCCCTATTCCATTAGGGATATCACTCCAGGAAAGGCGAAAAACCCTTTGCCGTTATGCCAATTTGGTTAAGGGAAAATTCCTTTCCGGTCCTAACTCGCAACCAGTAGTTACTCGGAGTGTTGCCCAAGAGGGATGGGTGGGTGGGTGCACGTCCTGTCTCCCCGCTCCCGCCTGGCCGAATGAGGCGGTGAGCGGGGAGTCCTAAAATGGCGCCCGGGACTTCTGACTCTAGCGAGAGTCCCGGGCGCGCTCCCCATGTGGCTACCAGGGCAACCAAGGCCTAATTCCGCTTCCCACCCTCTGTGGCCGCTCCTTCCTCGCCTCCTTTGGCCGGAGGGAAAAAGGGGCACCGCCAAACCCCCGCCGCTGCAATCGCGGAGGGGACTTTTTTTAGTTGCTAAAACTATGGATGGCCTGTTTGTTTTAGTAATTAAAATACAAAAACGACTTGCCATAGTAACAAAAATGGACAAAAACAAAGGAAAAAATATCCCTTTTTCCTACCAAAATAAATAATAATAATAATTTTTTTTAATTTTTTTTTACTGCACACGTGCAAACTGGCCACCAGGGCTATTCTACACATGCACCCTTTCCAAAATGGCTCCGATGCGGCCCTCACCATTTTGGAAAGGGCTGTGCATGTGCAGAATGATTTGGTGGTTATGCAACCACATACACAGAATAGGCTGGAAACCCTGCATGCTTCAACTTCACCAGCATCAGGCACTGAACCAGGGACCTCGAAAGCTGGAAGAATGACTCTCTACACCTTCAGCTAAAGAACTAGGTTGTGTCACTGGGGTCTGTCACAGACTCCCATCCTCTGTGGCTTGGGCACAGGAGTAGAATCTGGAGCATAAGGCATCACCATGGTAAGACTACAGCCCAGACTTTGAACCAGTTACATTTGTGCAAATCTGGAGCTATCCAACTAACCTCAAAAAGGCATTATTAACAATTTACTCAGAAGTAATTAAGATAAAAAATGGACCCAAAGTATATTTCTTTCTATACAATGGAAAGGTAATGCTAAGGTGAACAAATGCTTTCCATCAGATGGGATGATTGGCCATACTTTCAGCTATCCTGGTCCTACTGCCCCCAGGAGGCCAGGAGAGACTATTTAAATATCCCACCTCCGTGCGGCTCTGCCAGATGGCACAAGATGCAGCTGGGAGTCACTGAGCCTGACACCCAGCAAGGGGAGGTGTGAGATCAGATGGGGTCAGGCACACCTACTGCCTCCCCCCTGTCCCTGGTGAGGGAGAACATGTGTGTCTGTACAGTTGTGTCTGTGTCAGAGTGTATGTGAGAGTATGGCTGTAGGTGTCTGAGTGTGTGTGGCTGTGGATGTCTGAGGGGGAAATCGAACGAGACAATAGCCTGCTGGAGTCTCTTTTCAGTCCGCGCAGCCTGAACTCAGTTCCCATGTAGAAGCTGCCACCACTCAGTGCCACCACTCAGTGCTTTCCCTCTCCCCAGCCCTGGCTCTGATGGAAAGGGGGTGGGCGGGTCATCCCAGCCAGAGAAGGCTTCTTCCCTGGCTATGATGCCCCTTTCCATCAGAAGCAGTGCTCATGTGCACAGGTGGCTGCAAGAGGACAGAGCAATCACACTCTCTAAGCTGAGAGGCAGTTTCAAGAGGAGAGAGCAGGGGTGCAGGAGGGCCTTCTCCAGAGGATCTGCACCTCTCTCTCCATTTGGGAAAGGAACCGAAGGGAGTCCCATGCATCCTCCGGAGGAGCCTCACCCCTCCCTCACTCTCCTCAGATCCGTTTCTAAACGGAGAGAGGAATACGGGCGCAGACCCTCTGGAGAAAGTCCTTCTGCAGCCCTGCTCTCTCCTCTTGAGCCACCTCTCAGCGGAGAGAGTGTGACCGCTCTCTCCTCTTGCAGCTGCCCAAGCACACGAGCGCTGCCTCCGATGGAAAGGGAGGTCTCCATCTGGGAAAAAAGCCTTCTCTAGCTGTGACCCTCTCAGCTGAGAGAGCGCAATCCCTAGCAGCCATGCTAGGCATGATGACTCTGTGGTGCTGGTGGACCTGGATGCAGGCAAGGCTGCTGGCAAACCTAATTAACAAGAAGCGGCAATGTGGGCGCACATTAGGATGCCCTGGCCTGCAATAGCGGGCCCACAATGACGCTGGAGCTTGCCGTGAGTGGTAGGTGAATGGGGATGTACGATGGGGTGCAGACCAACACCTAATAGATGGGCAAGCGAACACCCCCCTGTTGAGGGCTGGTACGGGCTATCATCTCTTTATAAGCAGCATGCTGGGGGGGGGAGGGGGAGTTCCAGAGATGTAAGACTGACCTACCTTTTTGCTTTTTAAAACAACAACAAAAAAGTGTAAGGGGGTTCCTAGCCGAGCCTGGAGGTTAGGCAGTGGGCTATTTTAAATGTGTACACTTCGTTATGTTAAGGCCTACATATTTATGCAAATTGATTCAAAGGCGACAGAGGACTGAGGTAGTGCACAGGCATCCCACTTTCAGGATTTCAAAATCTGGTCACTTATTACGAGGTGAGAGCTTTGGAATTTTATAAAAACATCCACAGCACCAGCAGAGAAACTTGTGATAACTACAGCTTAACTGAGCTCTCATTCAAATCAGTTTGCCAGCCTTTTGTTTAGATACAGAATCTGTTCACGTTTGTACTGAAATACAGTAGCCCAGATCCGTAGATGATATTACTCTCCTCCCTAGTGGCCGTGCAATTTTCCACTAAAGAGAACATTCATCCAGTTGAAAAGGATGAATGAATGCATTGGTCAAAGAATATTGTAAACCAGGGAATTTCTTTCTTTCTTTATCCTCCCCCCCTCTCCCCCGGCCCTTTTTTGGGTAACCACTGTGAGTTGCTTCTTGAAAAAGAAAGTGTCCCTTTTCCTGTCTGACTTCGCCTTCTTATACAGCGTCAGTGACTAGAGACCTTTGCGTGCTTTATACAATTTTGAAATTGAGAAAATATTAGTTAATACCAGAGAGAGATGTTGCATAACAAAAAGTCTTTTGGTTTGTTTAGAACAAGTATACCAGGGATGGGGAACCTCAGGTCCAGGGGCCAAATTCAGTCCATGGCTAGTTTTTATTTAGCCCTTTTCCAGTTTCTAGATCCGGCACCTGGAGCCAGTTCCTACCCTCAAACACTGGGTGCGTTTAAATGTAATGGGCTGCCTCCGCCACCACAGACTTCTCCAGGCAGCGCTGACAGCCCTCACCCCAGTTGGAATCCGCCAGGCTGCCAAAGAAGTGTGACAGTGGCCCGGGGCGGGGTTACACACAGATGTGCGTCTGCATGTCCCTGCCCCTATGCTGCAAGCAGCACCCCTCCCCTCTGGTTCCCATAGCCCTCCCCTCCCAGGGGTGCCCATGGCTGCTAATGATGGCATGCCATGGCACTCAGCCCCCGCTGCCACTCCAGACAAGGGAGAGGAAAGCAGGCTATCATACATGATAGTGCACTTTACTCCAGGTCTGCTGTCTGGTTCCCGACAGTGGTGGAGCTTAGCCCAGGCTGCTGCTTGGGGATTTCCCCGAGGGATAGTCTGGACTAAATGTCCACAATGGTCAGGAGCCAGATCGTGGCAACATCTGGTGGCTGGTTTCGTATGTGACGCTGGCACCCAGATTAAAAAGCTAAAAATTTAATGCTAAAGTGGATTAATCCATAACAGCGTCATGTCTGAAAACACACACTGAAACAGCTCAGGATAAGGGCGTAGAGATGGGGGCATGTATAGCAGGATGGAAGACAGAGAGATGTTCTGGACCCTCCTCTTCTAGGGCGCATCCCTTAAGCACTCCTGCCCCAACGTCTACACGGTCCTCGGAATTTTTACAAATTTTCATAATGGTTGCTGGGAGGGAAAAGGTTCCCCAGTTCCAAAGTATACTTTCATGTACAACTGGTAGAAAATGAACCAGATTTTAAATAATGTAATAACAGAACTGCAAAGAGAAGAGATTCCGATTTACCAAAAACTGACAACAGCAAGGGGAAAATTAGAGTTACTATGGGTGATTTCAGACTTTACGTGGTCCGGAGTCACCACAGTGGATTCCCAGTGGTGGTGAACCGATCAACCAACCCCCGTGGTCAATAAAAGCCCCGAACAGATGTGACGGGAGCGGGACCACGGCAGGGAATCGGGCCACCAGATCACGATCCGGGGCAGTGCAACAGACATGACACCAATTCCTGGCCATCGTCAAAACGCCCAGAAGGCACCGGGGAGGGGCGGGACACAGACATGGCCGGCTGAGGGCAAACAAAGCCAGAAGCGCCAAAAGGGAATGCCCACACAAGGGAAACAGGAAGGGAGGGGGAAGATGGAGAAGAGCCGCCGAGGTACCACACACAACAGGCACAGAGACAACGAGGGCACAGTGGAGCACACCGCACATACACACGCCCGGGCCCATACACACCCACACGGGAAAGAATGGGAAGGGGGTGGGGTGACACAATGGGACAGACCACACACACGGCACAATGGGCACGGGAGGGTGGGGGGCGCAGGACAGGGAAGAGGGAGGGAAACGGCAAAGGGGCAGAGCTGGACACAGGCAACAGTAAACAGAACCCCCACCACAGAACAGTCTGCATGGGAACCCCCACAGCAACACAGGCAGTCCCGGAACGGGGGGCCCCAGGAGGTCTGGCCAGAGGTGCAGCAGGAGCCCACACGGCACAGGGAGCAGTCTGGGAATGGGCCAGGAGGCACACATGGACCCCAGGTGCCAGCGATGGGCGATGGAGGGGAGCCAGGAGAGCTGGAGCAGTGCAGCAGGGTACTCCCCCAGGAGGAGCCCGGGTAGGGCTGTCCAGGGCCCCAAGAACCCCAAGGGCTCACAGGTGCCCATGGGGGGGCGGGGACACTGAAGGGGGTTCAGGTGAATGAGGACGTTCAGCAGCACCCAGGGGAGCCAGGGGGCCAGTCAGGGAGCCGGAGGCGGACAATGGAGAAGGTGACCACGGAGGGGAACACCGGGTGCAGAGGCAGACGGGGGGGGGGGCGGAGGGAGCCTGGAGCCACAGGCAGGGCCAGCAACACCCCGGGAAGCAGGCAGCACAGCAGCACAGCTGGGACATCAAGGAGGAAGCAGGCAGCAGACCACGGCAGCAGGGCAGAGCCAGGACCCCACACGGGGACCAGCCACCGCGGCCCGGGAGGCACAGGGAGACTCACAGCCAGCTTCTGGGGGGCACGAAGGGCCCAGGGGCCAGGTGGCCCACCTGGTGCATGAGGTGGGGCCAATGAAGCATGCCCTGGTGGTACCCCAGCACAGACATGTGCTGGGTGATCAGGTAGTATGCTTCGAATGGATCCTGCATTGAGAGACCCAGCTGCACATCGGCATGGGACCACATACCAGACAGCGCTGCCAGCTCTGCCACAGAAGACTCAGACATGCAGCAGTCAGCAGCAGGGGGCCACGGAATCTGACCCAGCTCCAGTAGCTGGTGATAGACTGCCCCACAAGACCGCTGGTACCCATGGGCCCCATAAACACAGGCAAAGTAGGACATGGCCAGGGAAGGGCCCCCCTCCACCAGGCAGACCGTGTAGGCGGCCAGGCTACAAACAGACAGGGAAGACATGGTCTCCGCCGCAGACCATGCCACGTGCGAGCACCTCATCTCCGGGATGCACCCATCAGGAAAGGGAACCAGCCCCAGCGTCTCATGTAGCCGGCAATCCTGGGTGCTCGCCTCATAGTTGAAGTAATGAAGGCCAGAGCTCAGGCTCGCATAAGCACCCGACAGGCTGCCTGGGAAGCTCAGGAACAACTGCATGACTGGGGTATGCCACAGGTCAAACAGGGCCATGGTCTCACGGTAGGACCATGGATGGAAGCACAGCCAGCCATGTTCCAGCATGCCATGGAGAATAAAACTACGGACGGGGGGGCCACATTCCCTGGAAGGGTGGGAGGGGGCTCGGGGGGGCCCCAAGGCCAGGTGAGAAAGCCACAGGTCACAACAATGTATGGCAATGGAGCGAGGCATGGGGTGCGGACCCAGCACAGCTGCAGGAACCGAGCACACAGACAGGACAGCCAACACACTAATCAGGCCGGCAAGGACACGATGTTGCTAACAGGGAGAGGTGGGAGGTGATGACAGGAGGCATGCAGATGCAGCCTGTATGCCTGGGTGCACGCTGGGCCGTGCGCACGGCTCCATTCTGGTACAGCAGGTGCGCTCCTTAGCATTCCCCTGCTGCCCTGGGTCACCCACCCTGCAGGAGACGTCCCAGCCAGCCAAGGGAGGGGCCCCACCCATCCCAGCCTATACCTGGGCTGCCCGCGCCCCCCCAGGCCACACCAGGGCACACCGCACCATGGAGTGGGATGGGTGGGAGCCTGTGCGATGCACCTAGCTCTCTGTGCTGGTACCATGCCCACACTGATAAGCTGTGCATCCTGACCACTGAGGTGCACCTGGGTGCATGCCTGCAGGTTACCCTGGTCTAGAGCACTGCAGGAGCCCGCAGGGCCCATCATGGCTGCAGGCGTGCCCTAGCCTAGCTCAGGGCTCAGCGGGTGTCCGGGGAGGACCAGCAGGTCATGAGCCGCGGCCGGACCAGGGCTGCAGTGATCTGCGAGGTGGCCGGGTGCCTCCACTGGAGGAAGGAGACCATGCTCGTTATGCGCATTCCCCGGTGGCTATGGGTCAGAGAGTGGGCCCAGGGCTGGTGATCCCAGGCGCTGGCTCAGTGGGACGAGGCCGACTGGAGGGTGCACTTCCGGATGGACAAGCTCACCCTACTTTGGCTCACGGAGCTGCTCATGCCCTGGCTGAAGTGCCAGGATACCACCATGTGGACCCCCATCCCCATGGTCCAGCAGGTGGCCATCAGGGTCTGGGCCCTGGCAACGCCCGACTCCTGCCGGTCTGTCTCCCAGTGCTTCGGTGTCAGGGTGAACACTGTTGCCTGTATCCTGCGGGATGTCTGTGAGGCAGTGGAGAGTGTTCTCCTGGACAGAGCCTGGTTGAGCCCCAATACTGGCACGGCCCAACCCCCCACTTCTGGGCCCATGAACAGATCACAGGGGGAGGTAGTATGCTCCATGCATTTATTGTATCACCCGGAGACATGTGCCACCACCACCACCACCTCACTGGCCCATCCCCCCCCATGGTGCCTGGTGCTCTCCCCCATCAGACTGCCCTCCCCCTTCCCCCCTGTTCCCCGCGTTTCTGGGAGTGCCCCCTCGAACGCCCTGTGGGTGCCATGGAGCTCTGGGAGCTCCCCTCCCCCCACTGTGCATGTTCCCAATGGTGTCCTGTGAGGCCTCGGTGTCCGGAGGGACTGGCAGTGGTGGGAGGGAGGGAGTACCCAGGACCCGAGGGGCCCCCCTGGGTGGCATCCCTCCAGAGTCCTATAGGGACCGGGAGGCAGATGCGGGGCCCCTGCTGGTGTGGAGGCGGCTGGGGTGGGTGGGAAACTGGTGGGGGCACCGAGGGTCCTGGCATGGGGCCCTGGGAAGGCGGGGTGCCTGGCGGGGTGGCTGCCATCACATAGGCACACATAGTGCCCACGTGCAGGAGCAGGGAGGTCCCAATGTCATGGGACCTATCCATCTTAGCTGAATGCTCCCTCACCATCCCTGCGATGGCCTGTTCTAGCCGCCTGAACGCCTCGACCTGCCTGCTATGCTCCCGGCGCTCCCGGCACACCTCTGCTTGGAGCCTCTGGTTCCTGGCCTCCACCTGTTGCAGGGAGCGCTCTATGGCCACCTCCATGTGGTCCACGGCTGCAATCATCCACTCCTCCTGCTCCGCTGAGGTCCAGATGATGTCCTCCGACTGGTCCTTCCTCCGGTGCCGTACCCGTGCCTGGTGCTCCCTCATCCACTGGGCTGGGGGCATGGGCCCGGCTTGCTGTGGCCCCTCTGGCTGCCCTGTAGGGTACACAGTGGTTAGTCGTTTGCAGGCCCGGGCACCTGCCCCTGAACCAGGGGGAGGGGCTCCGGGGGTATCTGCCCTCACCTTGGTACCCGGTACCAACCCCCCCAGCATTCCAGCCCTCCCAGGCCCCCCATCCCACCACGCGTGTCCTGGGTCCTCCTCCCAGCCTCCCTGGGGGGCCTCCCACCCTGCCTGTGTGCCTCACCTGGGTCCTCTGGCTTCTGTCTGGCCTGCTGTGTGCCGGCCTCCTCGATTGCCTGTTTCTGGTGCTGGGGCATTCTGTGCCCTGTGGGGGTATGCAGGGGTGGTTGGTTGGGGCTGTCGGCGTGCCCAGGTGGCCCCCCTGGCCTCAGTGCCATGTTCTGCGCCATCAAGGCTGGGTGGGTCTGCAAGGGGAGGGGGTACCTCGGCCCGTTCCCTGCCCTGGACCATGGCACTCCCCACGAGGCGTCAGGCAACTATTGATCCCTTCATATGGAAGATGCGATCCAGGACATCATAGAAGGTGGCAGTCCAGGCTCCGTATCCGGACCACTGGTTGTTGTCCCGTATTGCCTTGTACCTCCTCTTTAGCTCTTTGGCCTTGGAGCGGCACTGTGCGACGGTCTGGTGATGCCCCGCCGCCTCCATTTCCTGCACTATCTCCCAGAACACTTGCTCATTTCTCTGAGCGCGAGCTTCAGCTGATGCTCCAGGGTCCCCCAGATGCAGATGACATCCTGGGTCTCCCAGACCCCCCACTGCCCCCCTCGGTGGTATGGCCTTCTCCCCTCCAGTTCCTCCTCCTCCTCTTCCTCCTCCTCATGCTCCTCCTCTTCTTCCTCCTCCTCTGCCTGGCCTGCGCCCATTTCCTCTGGGGCCTTGGGCTCCCGGGCCCGTTTCCATGTCTGTGGGACACAAGCGGGGGCAGGTGGGGGGTGTTTAGTTGCTGTTCTGCCCTGGTCCCGCATCCCTACCCCTTCTCTCCCACCAGGCGGCCGGCAGGCCGGTCCCCCACCCCCCCTTGGTGCCCCTGTGCTGCTGGGTCCCCTCCCCCTTTGTTCCCCATACCCGTTTCCGGGGTGCCTCCTCCCCCGGCCTGGTCGATGTCCCCGGGGTGGCCTGTCCCAGCTGCTGCTGCTGCTGTCCCTCCACCTCCTGCATGTGGAGCACGATCACATCCTCCTCCGCCTCCACCTCCTCCTCCTCTCTTGCTCTCTCGCCCTCTGCTCTCCTCTCCCTTCCACCTCACTTCATCCAGCCACATCCCTCTGCTGCTGTGTGCCCTTTAAATCTCCCTCTGCAGCCTGTGTTGTTGCTAGTTGCCTGGCAGCGATGCTGCGTTCTTTGATCGCGGCTGGGAATCATTTTGTTTGATTCCGGTCAGTGGTTGCTGTCCATACGTTACTTTTTTTTGTTTCCCATTGGGAATCTCTTTGACCACGCTTTCGGAGATGGGGTGATTTCAGACATTACGAGATCACACTCAACCACAGTGAATCACGGTCAATTCTACGGTGGGGCCAAAGCACCCTGCATGTCTGTTTGGAGGCCGCCAGATGTTCACCACAGTCAATACCCACATGGGGTCAAAATCAACCACGCTTCCAGAGCTCCCAGTGGGACAATCTCTGAAAGCATGGTCAAAGAGATTCCCAGCGGGAAACAACAAAAAGTAATGTCTGAACGGCAACCACCGGCCAGAACCAAAGACAATGATTCCCAGCCGGGGACAAAGCATGCAGCATCACTGCCAGGCAACCACCAACAACACAGACCGGGGAGGGAGATTTAAAGGGCAAACAACAGCAGTCGGGACGCGGCGCCCCGGCACCTTCCGGCTGCTTTGACCACGGTCCGGCCCGGGATCGGCATAATGTCTGTTGCGCTGCCCCGGGCCGTGGTCTAGCAGCCCGATTCCCTGCCGTGGTTCCGCTCCCGTCATGACTGTTCGGGGCTTTTTTTGACCACAGGGGGTGGTTGATCTGTTCACTCCCGCTGGGAATCCACTGTGGTGAATTGGGACAGCGTAATGTCTGAAATCACCCTGAGTCCGGGCCGGAGCTCCGGAAGCGTGGTTGATTTTGACCCCAGGTGGGTATTGACTGTGGTGAACATCTGGCAGCCGCTGAACAGACTTTCAGGGTCCTTTGGCCCTGCCACGGGACTGACCGTGGTTCACTGTGGTTGACTGTGATCTCGTAACGTCTGAAAATACACTACATCAAGCTGCTTTTGTGAACTAGGGAGTGCTTGCATGGGTTACATATGCATGAATTTCTGCACAGCCTATACATTTATTTAACTCCTCTCTATTAATGTCGAGAATCGCTTAGCAACCCAGAGCCATGCCATGCTGCAGGACAAGCAGCAGTATTTATGACAGTGGTGAATAGAGAGGACACTGCATAATTAAGTGTCATAACATCGCTTTCTTTAAATGAAGAATTTTTTTCCTCCTCAGATTAACTTGTCATCTATGTTTGCTGTGTAAGCAGAGTGGCCCAAAACCAATAAGCAATACATATGTCATGTTCTAGGCTTTTATAATGAAATTTCACCATCACATTTACTTGTCCCAGATCTTTATTGGTGGCTGTTATGAATCCTCTTGTTGCAACCATCTCACCACACAATCCTGCAGCAGTTTGGCGTTGCTCCTTTGTACAAACATGAGTCTCTCTCTAAAGCAAATGGGGAATTTATTTAATTGAATGTATATATTGGAATGTATATGCCACCCTTCCCACAGCAGCTCAGGGCAGCTTACAATCTATAGAAACAAGAAAATCGTGACAATAAAATAATAAAATTTATCCAATAAAAGCTCCCACCCTCACCCCTAAAAAACCTCCTCCAAACCCTTAACCCCACCCATAACCTCCAATCAACCCCTATCCCCACCCGCCAAATGCTTTTCCAAATAAAAATGTTTTGCACCACCTCCAGAAGATGCTTAGGCCCGGGCTCAAGTGAACCTCCTGGGGAAGAGAGTTCAACAAAATTGGAGCAGGAACAAATAATGCCCTCCTGTACACCCCTGTCCTATGGACAAGGAGAGCAGATGGAACCTGTAGCAGGGCGCTCCCGACCGACTGTAGGGGCCGCAATGGAACATGGTATGACAGGCTCTTTTAGATATATGGACCCAGACCATTTAGGATTTAAAAGGTCTAGCACCTTGAATTGTGCCTGGAAAGCTATAGGTTGCCAGTGCAGACTTCGGAGCAATGGTGTAATGTGGTCTCAGTGCCCTGCCCCCAAAGGAAGCCAGGCCATCACATTCTGAACCAGCAGCAGCTTGTGAACAGCAATCAAGGGCAGCCCCATGTAGGGTGCATTGCAGTAGTCTAGCCTTGTGGTGATGAAAGCATGGATGACAGTGGCCAGATCTCAGTCAGAAAGAAAAGGTTGCACCTCCTCACCAGATGGAGTTGGTGAAAAGCACTCCTGGCCACTGCCACGACCTGATATTCCAGGCACAGTGAGCGATCCAACAGCACTCCAAGACTGTGAACCTGATTGACCAAAGGGGACTGGAGCCCATCAATAAACAGAAGTCCCAATCCCCTCCAAGTCACAAGACTGGCCAACCATCATCACACCAGTCTTGCCAGGATGCAGCTTCAATTGGCTCATCCTCATCCAGTTTCCAACAGCAGTCATAGCTATGTCCTTGAAAATTATTCTTTATTCAAAAGCTCATACATGGTTGTTAGGGATGTGCGAATGCGGCTCGGATGTTTGGAGTTCCGACCAAATTCGGTCTGTTCGGATGTCCGAACTGAACTCGAAAATGGCCGAACAGTTTGGGCATGTTTGGGTGAGTTCAGATGAGTTCGGGGGTGGGAAAAACGTGACTTCAGGCGGTAAAAACGTGACTGGAAGAGGGAGGCAGCTGAGGAGCAGACTTCCTGGCACCAGGGGTGGAGACCAGGGGTTGTTTCAGGGCCAAATGATACCGATACCGAAAAAAGCTTTGAAGTCGGTATTTATTTATTTATTTATTTATTTATTTGGCAAATTTATACCCCGCCCCCTCCTCCAACGCAGTTTGGGGCGGCTTCCAACAATCACAATAAAACATTTAAAATTCATTTTAAAATATTAAATATAAAATATACCATATAAAACAGGGCTAGAAAAATAATAAATAAATGGGTGGGGGACTAAAATCATCCCTCCCCACCCTCCCTCCCAAAGGCCTGGGCAAACAGCCAGGTCTTACAGTTCCGCCGAAATGTTAAAAGGCTTGGGGCCAGGCGAGCTTCCTCCGGAAGGGAGTTCCACAGCCGCGGCCCTACCACCGAGAATGCCCGCTCCATCGTGGCCCCCCGCTTAACACGGGGGACCTCCAGGAGGGCACCCCCGGCAGACCGCAGGAGTCGTTCCGGGGCGCGAAGGGCGAGGCGGTCCCTAAGGTAAGAGGGGCCAAGGCCGTATAGGGCTTTATAGATCATTACTAGGACCTTGAACTTGGCCCGGCACACTATCGGCAGCCAGTGCAGCGCTCGGAGCACCGGTGTAATGTGCTCCCGGCGACCCGTCCCCGTAAGAAGACGGGCCGCCGCATTCTGCACCAGCTGCAGCCTCCGGGCCAAGAACAAGGGAAGCCCCACGTAGAGCGCGTTGCAGTAGTCGAGCCGCGAGGTGACGAAGGCATGGATGAGGGAGGCCAGGTCCGGGCCAGAGACATACGGACGCAGCCTACGTACCAGATAAAGCTGGCGGAAGGCAGCCTTAGCGACTGCCTCCACCTGCCGCTCCAGCCGCAGGTCTGCGTCCAATATGACCCCCAGACTCCGGACCTGCTGAGCTACAGGGGGGCAAACCCCCCCAATCAGGGGGGCCACCACCCCCTTCGCCCTCCCCACCACCATCACCTCCGTCTTATCTGGGTTGAGCTTCAGTCTGCTCCGCCGCATCCAATCCGCCACGGCCTCCAAACATTGGGATAGCACCGAGACAGCAGGGTCTGGGTCGGTAGAAAACGAGAGGTACAGCTGAGTATCATCAGCATACTGGTGACATCGCACCCCGAACCCTCTCACGACCTCCCCCAAGGGCTGCATATAGATGTTAAATAATAATGGAGACAAGATCGATCCCTGCGGAACGCCACACGGTAAGGCGCGGGGGCTCGATGTTTCCTCCCCCAACACCACCCGCTGGCTCCTCCCCGAGAGGAATGAACGGAACCATTCAAGAACAGTCCCGTCCAGACCCCCCCGGTCACGCAGTCGTCTCAACAGCAGCCCATGGTCCACGGTGTCAAAAGCGGCCGAGAGATCGAGCAGGATGAGAAATGTCGAACATCCCGCATCCATCTCCCGGCGGAGGTCGTCCACCAAGGCCACCAACGCCGTCTCGGTGCCATAGCCGGGGCGGAACCCAGATTGAAAAGGGTCAAGGAGCCCGATATTATCTAGATGACCCTGGAGCTGGAGCGCCACTGCCCGCTCAATAACCTTCCCTAAAAAGGGAAGGTTAGAGACAGGTCGGTAGCTGGCGAGCGCGTCCACGTCCAACGATGGTTTTTTCAGCAGGGGGCGCACCACAGCCTCTTTTAAGCAAGGCGACAACCTCCCCTGCCGAAGGGACGCATTCACCACCCTCGCCAGCACCGTCCCCAACGTCTCCCCGGAAGCTTTTATTAACCAGGACGGGCATGGATCTAGTTGACAACACGTGGCCCTCACAGACCCCAGGACATCCACCACATCGGCTGGCGTCACTTCCTGAAACTCACCCCATAAAGATGGACCAGACGGACCCTCCGCCCCCCCGCGCTCTTCCCCTACTGCTATCAACCCAGCGTCGAAATCGGCCTGAATCCGAGCAATCTTGTCTGCGAAGTAGATGACAAACTCCTCACAGCGGGCCCGGGACAAGTCCCCATCCAGGCGGAGGGAGGCCGGACTAACCAGCCCCCGCACCACCCGAAACAGCTCCGCTGGACGCGACTTCGCAGACGCTATGAGGACGGCGAGGAATTCCTTCCTCGCCGTCCTCACAGCCTCCACATAGGACCGCAAATGGGCCCTATGGAGAAGACGATCGGAGACAGACCGAGTCCGACGCCAGCGTCGCTCTAGCCTCCTGCCCACACGCTTCATACACCGCAGCCCCTCAGTAAACCAAGGGGTCCTGCGGTGACGAGACCGAGGCAGAAGGCGCCTCGGAGCCACCCTGTCAATGGCCTCCTCCAGCAAGATGTTCCAATGCCGGACCAGCTCATCCACAGAGTGACCGTCCACATCCAGGGTAAGCTCCCTCAGGACCTCCTGGAACCGCTGGGGTTCCATCAGCCTCCGAGGGCGGACCATCCTAACTGGTCCCTTCCCCTTCTGGAGGGGGCGCGCTAAAAGACCGGCCTGAAGGAGGTAATGGTCCGTCCACGACAAGGGCACCGCTGTCACCTCCCCCACAACCGGACCCCCCGCCTCAAGGCCAGAGCCGAAGATCAGGTCGAGGGTATGTCCCCCCACGTGGGTCGGGCAGATCACCTCCTGGGACAAGTTCATAGTTGCCATGGCGGCCATGAACTCCCGCTCCGCCCCAACAAGGCCGGCATCGGCGTGGACGTTGAAGTCCCCCAGAACCAAAGTCCTGGGGGAGCCCAACACCACCTCCGAGGCCAGCTCCGCTAGAGCGGTAAGGGATGCCGCCGGGCATGAAGGGGCCCGGTACACCAGCAGCACCCCTAGCTTGCCCCCAGCCAAATCGAACACCACGTGCAGAGCCTCTACGCCCCTAATCTCCCGCACTGGATACCTCCTAACAGGCCAGTCTTCCCTGAAAACAATAGCTACACCACCTCCCCGGCCGCCCATGCGGGGCTGATGCTGCACGGTATTGGTATCGATAGTGCTAATTTTGAATGTTCAGCCAAGTTCGGCCCAACCGAACTCCGCTGAACCGAACAACTGAACCCAAACTTGAGTTTTGAACCCAACGACTGAACGTCCGAACATCCGAACCGCATTCTGTTCACACATCCCTAATGGTTGTACCTTTATTCATATTTTAAGTGAAAGCGACATCACTGAATGCTTATTCTGAATCTTTTACTTGGATTTGTTTCCATTTTAACATCACAGCATAAAAGTGAACGAGCTTTCTCACACTGTCATTTGGCTGAATGTTGTTTGAAGAAGAGACTATTCATTTCAGCATCATGTCCAAGAGTCCTCCTGGGGGGGTTTGCCTGCCTTATATCCCTTATTATAATAGGTGCACTTGAAAATCAGTAGCTCACAAAGCTTTCAGAGTGCAAAGATTCTCTGGAATTATTAAACAAGCTGTATTGTCTGCTGTAATATTAAAGAGCAGGTGTCAAAGAGTGGAATTCTGCTGTGTAAAAGCAATATGTGCTTTGATCTGAGGTTAAGGTGAAGGTTGTTTTTTTTGTTTTCTGTAATATCTATGCCATACTGCATCACTCTGTTTTGTGGATACCTCTAAAATAGTACAAGAGAGAAGGTTACTTTTCAAGAGTGCAGTGATGTTTTTAATAGGTTATAATTGGCTCTTCAGACAAAAACCAAACAGGTGGTAATTGCCAGCTCACTCTTCCAGAATTTATTGCATGTAATACATCTTGTTGTCCTATGACATGAAGAATGAACAGCTGTCATGACAGCTGTTATGATCTTTTAATACAATGCAATTTACTTTTATATATAATAGAACCCCCTATAACTGTTTTATGTGGACAATATGGAAGGTTAATAAAGCGTGTTCAGAATAACAAGCTGGCCTGGAAAGGGTGGTGGGGTGTTGGCATCCAGTTGGCCAAGGCCCTTGGAATCTCCCCCACCAGTGACCACTCTGCTATCCCTCCCCCAGGTAACCATCTCAAAAGGGGCTGCTGCCCAGGAGGCGGCAGCTGAGAGGGCATCAGCCCATTGGTGTGCCGTTGGTGGGCCAGAGTGGTGGTGGTGGTCAGACGTTGTTTACCGGTTCCCTGTACTGTGACACTTATCCACCAGCTCACCTGGTGCTGCTTCCGCAACTCCTGAAGCTGCTGACGCCGCCACTGATGCCGCTGCTGTTGCCGCTGCTTGTACTGCCGCTGATGCCGCTGACGCTTCCTGGACCTGTTGCTGCTTCCTGGAGTCGTGCTTCCTGACCCCACAGGTACCAACTCCCCCCTTCTCCCTTCCAGAGGAGGGGTGCGGGCCCAGGGCACATGACCAGGACTTCTGGGTCCCGGCACAACCAAAAGCGGCTGGCTGCCTGGCAACGCCACAGGCAGTGCTGCAGGCAGTGTGCTGGGGTGGGAGGGCTTTAGCTTTGTATTTTAAAGGAGGGATTGGGGTGGGGATGGGGCATTTCTTTTATGGGGAAGGGGGACAAGGGGACTGGGTTAGGGAGGGGAGGGCTGACCCCCTTGGTGTGAGGGAGGGGTGCAGCCCTCTGAGAGGGAGGGATCCTCTAGTGGCAGAAGAAGATGGGGTGTTTTGGGGGGGGGGAA
>QEPC01013748.1:5814955-5839331 GCA_003113815.1 Sphenodon punctatus
TTGGACGTTGATGTCCTTGCCAGTTATCGGCCAGTCTCTAACCTTCCCTTTTTAGGGAAGGTTATTGAATGGGTGGTGGCTCAGCAGCTTCAGGGGCATTTGGACCGGATTAATTTTCTCGATCCCTCATAGTCGGGATTTCGTCTGGGTTATGGCACGGAGACTCCGCTTGTGGCCTTGGCTGATGACCTCTCCCGTGAGTTAGACCGGGGTCGTTTGACCCTGTTGATCTTGTTAGATCTCTCCGCTGCATTTGATACCGTTGATTATGAGTTGTTGCTGACTCGGTTGTGGGACTGGGCCAAGATTGGTGGGACTGTTCTTGAATGCTTCCACTCATTCCTGGCCGGGAGAACCCAGCATGTGGTGCTGGGGGAGTTTTCATCTTCCCCCCGGGGCCTCACGTGTGGAGTACCACAGGGTTCCATTCTATTCCCTCTCCTGTTCAACGTGTACATGCAGCCTTTGGGAGAGGTTGTTAGGGAGTATGGAGTGAGTTGTCATCAATATGAGGGGCTGCGAGGTATGAAGCAGGAAGGCAGGAGACTAGAGCGATGCTGGCATCGGACTTGCTCTGAATCTGACCGACTTCTCTGTAGGGCCCATTTGCGGTCCTACGTTGAGGCTGTGAGGATGGCAAAGAAATAATTCTTTGCCATCCTCATAGCATCTGCAAAGTCGCTTCCAGTGGAGCTGTTCCGGGTGGTGCGGGGGCTGGTCAGTCCGGTCTCCCTCTGCCTGGATGGGGACTTGTCCCAGGCCCGCTGTGAGGAGTTTGCCATCTACTTTGCAGACAAGATCGCTCAGATCCAGAGCAACTTCGACACTGGATTAGAGACAGTAATACCTGAACGTGAGGTGATGGGGGTGCCGTCTGGTCCATCTTTGTGGGATGAGTTTTGGGAAGTGACATCAGCCAATGCTGTGGAGATCCTGGGGTTGGTTAGGACCACCAGCTATGAATTAGATCCTTGCCCGTCCTGGTTGGTGAAAGCATCCAGGGAAATATTGGGGCCGGTGCTGGTGGGGGTTGCAACACATCCCTTTGGCAGGGGAGTTTGCCCCCGGTCTCAAGGAGGCCATAGTGTACCCCCTGTAGAAGAAGTCATCCTTGGATGTGGACGCACTCACCAGTTACTGACCCATCTCTAACCTTCCCTTTTTAGGGAAGGTTATTGAATGGGTGGTGGTCTTGCAGCTCCAGGCTCACCTAGACAGCATCGTTTTTTTCGACCCGTGTCAATCTGCGTTTCGGCCAGGCCATGGTACGGAGATGGCATTGGTGGCCTTGGTGAACGATCTTCGCCGGAAGATGGATGCAGGACGTTTGACACTACTGGTCCTGCTAGATCTCTTGGCCGTGTTTGATACAGTGGCCCATGGGCTGCTGTTGAGACGGCTGTGTGACCTGGAGGGTCTGGATGGGACCAACCTTGATTGGTTCCAGTCATTCCTCTCAGGAAGAACCCAGTGGGTTGTCCTGGGAGCAGAAACATCTACCCCCGGGCATTGGACTGTGGCATTCCACAAGGTTCAATCCTGTCTCCTTTTCTGTTTAATATATATATATGCAGCCCCTGGGGGAGATCATGAGAGGGTTTGGTGTGCGTTAACTTGCCACCAATATGCTGATGACACCCAGCTTTACCTCTCCTTTTCAGTTGATCCAGGCCCTGCCGTCTCCGTGCTGTGTTTGGAGGTTGTGGTGAGTTGGTTATGGCAGAGCAGACTGAAGCTCAATCCCAATAAGATGGAGGTGATGGTGGTAGACTGGGCAGGGGAGGTGTTGCCCCCTCTTGTGGAGGGGGTGCGCCCCTCCGTGGCCCAGCAGGTTCGTAGTCTGGGGGTGTTATTGGACACGGGTCTCTGTCTAGATCAGCGGGTGGATATGGTGGTGAAGGTGGCGTTCCGCCAGCTGTATCTGGTGCGAAGGCTGCGCCCGTACATATCCAGACCCGACCTGGCCACTTTGATCCATGCCTTCACCACCTTGAGGCTGGACGACTGTGATGCGCTCTACATGGGGCTTCCCCTGACGCTGGCCCGGAGGTTGCAGCTAGTGCAGAATGCGGCGACCTGTCTCTTAACAGGGACGGGCTGATGAGAGCACATAACACTGGTGCTTCGTGCACTGCACTGGCTGCCGGTAACGTGGTAAGCCAGATTCAAGGTTTTGACTTTGATCTATAAGACCCTAAACGGTCTTGGACCTGAATACCTCAGGGACTGCCTCACCCTCCATGACTCAGGATGGACTCTCTGGTCCACTGGGGGCACCCTCCTGGGGGTCCCCCGTGTAAAACAGGGGGCTACAATGGAGAGGACCTTCTCGGTGGCTGGGCCCCAGCTGTGGAACTCCCTCCCAGAGGAAGCATGGCTGGCCCCAAGTCTGTTGACCTTCCGTCAGGCCTGTAGGACATGGCTGTTCTCCCAGGCCTTTGGAGGCGGGGAGGGGAGGGTGGGCTAAATTTGTGTGTGGGTGTTTTAAATGGGTTTTAATGATGATATTGTAAATTTTACTGTTTTAATGTATTGTTTTATATTGTGTTGGAAGCCGCCCCGAGATGCCGTAGGCATGAGGAGTGGCATACAAATACAATAAAATAAATAAATAAATAAATAAATATGCTGATGACACCCAGCTATATCTTTCATTTTCCTCCAACGCAGGCCCCGCAGTCTTGGTGCTTACCCAGTGTTTGTCCACTGTAGGGGATTGGATGAGGGCGAGCCGCCTGAGACTAAATCCTGACAAGACGGAGGTGATGGTTGAACTTGTGGGGAAAGCTGGGTGGCAGTGTCCCTCATCATTGATGGGATTCACCCCCCTAGTTTCTTAGGTCCGTAGTCTGGGAGTGCTCCTGGACCCTCAGCTTCGCCTGGATGCCTGGATGCTCAAAATTTCACCAGTTACATTTGGTGCGTCGACTTAGGCCGTATGTCTCAGGGGACGGGCCGACGTGAGCATATAACACCAGTGCTTCACTCTCTGCACTGGATGCCGGTAGGTTTCCAGGCCCAATTCAAGGTGTTGGTGTTGGTGCTGAACTTTAAAGCCCTAAATGGCTTGGGCCCCACCTATCTGCAGGAATGCCTCACCCTCCAGGTCTGATGCGGCGCCTGCGGTTGGCTGGGGGCACCCTCCTCGGGGTTCCCCGGGTTTCCCGGGTGTCTACTATGAGGAGGGCATTCTTCGTGGCTGCGCCACAGCTGTGGAACTCCCTCCCGTTGGAGATCCACTTGAATATTCCTCCAATGTCTCTGTATTAAATTAGTTGCTGTCTAACAGAAGAGTCCATTAATAATTCATTGTAAATTTTTTAATATTCTAAATCTAAAATTGAGCCTCCAGAATAATTGATCAATAGTCCTGTTGGTAACAGCTCCCAGTTGTAAAGACCACTTTCCTCACACACCATCTATTGACTGTGAGGCGCTGTGGAAGGGGGGGAGGGAGTGCAAGCGGATGGCCTTTGCAACTGTCAAGCATTGGTTGGGAGTGCTGGAGAGCCTGGCTCAGTGGTGCTCCCCATCAGGGCATTTCACTTTCAAAGGCCACTTCCCCACCACAGCAGCTATCCGCTGATAGGTGCTGTGTAGGGGAAGTGCCTGGCCAGTCTTTGTAAGTGACAAGCTGCGGTAGGGAATGCTGCTGAGTACCTGTCTTACTAAACATTCACATACTTTGTACCATGGAGCAAGCTCAACCATCTCATTAGAACTGCCAACAAAATGGTGAGCTCACAAAATTATATTATTCTTGTTGCTGATAGGGATGTGCGAACAGAACAGGGATCAGATGTTTGGCCGTTTGGCCATTTGGCCCAAAAACTAAGTTCAGATTCTTGGGTTCGGTCCCACAGAGTTCGGACCTGCTGAACTTTCAGAAAGTTTGACTGCGGCGGAGGCTTGGGGTGCTCCAGAACCTTGAGGGTGGGTCCTGGGGCTGGAGTGGATGTTTCTTGATGCAGTTTAATGATGGCTCCCCTTGACTGTAACGTAGGTCCCAGAACTGTGATGGTGGGTACTGGGGCTGGAGTGACTGTCTGTTCCTTGGTGCCATGGAATGACAGCTCCCCGTGAACGAAATGACGGCCCCAGAACCCTGACAGTGGGTCCTGGTACTAGAGTGGCAGCATCTAGATGACTTGGATGAACAGTCCCCTGTGCCTGTAACGTAGGCCCCAGAACCCTGATGGTGGGTCCTGGGGCTGGAGTGGCTGTTACTTGATGCGTTGGAATGATGGCCCCAGAACCCTGATGGTGGGTCCTGAGACAGGAGTGACAGCTTCTGGATGATATGAATGGACAGGCCTCCCTACCTCGAATGTAGGCCCCAGAACCCTGATGGTGGGTCCTGGGGCTGGAGTGGCTGTTACTTGATGCAGTGGAACAACAGCTCTCTGTGAGTGCAATGACAGTCCAAGAACCCTGATGGTGGTTCCTGGGATGAGAGTGGCAGCTTCTGGATTATGTGGATGGACAGCTCTCCTTGCCTGGAATGTAGGCCCCAGAACCCTGATGGTGGGTCCTGGGGATGGAATGGCTAGCACCCCTGCTTGGCCAGCTCTAGAGGTACTGCTTAAGCACCGTTGCCTTTTCCCTGAAGCTATTGACCTTCCCTTCAAGCAGCCATCTTATCACTCCTAATTCTCATCTCAGTATCTGTGCTGAGCTAGCCTCTCAGCTACCCTGCGAGAGCTGTAACCAGTCTATGGCCAATTTGATGCTGGTCATGGGTGCATTTACATGAGACCACCAACCAACTATGCCCCAGGGCAGCTGAATCACCAGCTGTATGTCTGTCATGCCGTTGCTGCCTTCTCCAGAGTCCCTTCACTGCTGCTTCTGCCAAACAGAGCTAAGCAGGTCTGCTTAGCCAGTACTAATGCGGGGAACCATTAGATCCATTTTCTAGGCCTCCATTAGTACTGGCTAAGCGCTGCTGCTTACTGCTGGCTGGCAGAAGCAGCAGTGAAAGGAATCTTGGGGAAGGCAGCTGCAGCAAAACAGACACATAGGTATGCACTTTGTTTTCGTTACTCATTTAGTTATTGCCTGGCAGTTATTGCCATTTGGGAGGGAAACAGTGTTGAACTCTTGAACTGGGCCTGTGATGGGAGGGGTGAGCAGACAGCAAGGATCTGATGGATGTAATCACTAGCCAATGAGCAGCGCAATCAGGTCCCAGGTAGTTGCATGGCACCTTGTGATTGCTCAATGCCTTCTGCCTCCCAGAACTGATCAGGGGAGTCTGGGGAGGTCACTGCAACCCTTTATATTGTCAGGGCCAGGCTGTTTGACTCTTGTTCTGTGTTAGCTCTTGCACTGTTATGTTGCTTTTGCAGAACTCTGGTGATTGCATTAAAAATCTTCCCCAGCCATCAGCGTACATTACCACCTATATATATCATACCTTATCTTTCCTTATGCCGTTTACATTTTACTTTCCCCTGTCTGTCTCCCCCTGCACATATATATAGATATAGGTATAGATTAGATATATTATAGATACATATTAGATATATACCTCATAGGTTTTTCCTTTTCCCTACCCCTGTATAGATATCGGTATAGATTAGATATATTACAGATATAGAAACAGATATTATTTATTAGTATTATTAATTATTATTATTATTATTATTATTATTATTATTATTAGCATTAGCATTTATATAGTGCTTGCAATGTACCTGGTGCTTTAGAGAGAATAAAATAGACATGGTCCCTGTCCGAGAGCTTGCAATCTAAAGACAGGGGGAGGGGAGACAGGGAAGGGGGAACAGAGGGAGAGACAAGGGATGCAACATTCATGAGAATGCGAGAACTCAGGTCACATTCTTGGCTTGTTTACAGTAAATTAGTTGTTTGCAGATAACGGGTGGAGGATAATCCTGGGTGGGGATAATTAGCAGGATCTGGAAGAGCGGAGCAGAAGAGGTGGGTTTTGAGGAGGGACTTGAAGGCGTGGAGGGTGGGAGCCAGGCAGACGAGGGTGGGGAGGGAGTTCCAGGCATGTGGGGCAGCGAGAGAGAAGGGACGAAGGTGGTTGGGGGAGCAGGGGAGGTGTGGGAGGGTGAGGGAAGGGATGGAAGAGGAGTGGAGTGCTCGAACAGGGGTTTGGAGGGAGATCAGGGCAGAGAGGTAGGGGGGAGCAAGGTTGTGAAGGGCTTTGTAGGTGAAGACGAGGAGCTTGTGCAGAATACGCTCACGAAGGGGGAGCCAGTGGAGGGAGGAGAGGAGAGGCTGTACATGCTCAAAGCGACGGGCTAGGTGGATGATCCTGGCAGCAGAGTTTTGAACAGAGATGAGGGAAGAAAGGTGAGAGTGTGCAAGGCCAGTGTGGAGGAGGTTACAATAGTCGAGGCGTGAGATGACTAGGGCGTGGATGAGAATTTTGGCAGAGGAGACAGACAGAAAAGGTTGGATCTTAGCAATATTGTGGAGGGAGAAACGGCAGGATTGGAGGATGGAGACCCCATCAATGGTAATTGACAGGGAGGAGGGAGAGGAAGGATTGGGAGGGAAGATAAGAGTTCAGCTTTCGCCATGTTCAGTTTGAGTTGGCTGGAACACCTTGTTGACTGAGGCCATCGACCAGACAGCTCCTAAGCGTCCGCTCCCTCAGCTTCACCACAGTAGAGCTCCTTAGTTTACTGAGGAGTTACTGTTGCTGAAGCAAGAAGGGTGGCGGTTGGCACGACGGTGGCACCATTCCTGTGCTGAAGCTGACAGGTTGCGACATATAGCTAGTTTGCGAGCCTATGCCATGGCTGTGCAGGCAAAAGATTTTTTTGCTTCCCTCATAGAAGCAGCAAAGTCTCATCCACCAGAGCTTTTCCAGGTGGTGAGGGGGCTGGTCATTCTGACCTCCCTCCATCTGGAACTGTAATCATCCAGTGCTTGCTGTCACATATTTATTGATTACTTCACTGATAAAATCACCCAAATTCAGCACAATTTCAATGTCGCACTTATTACAATGGGAGAACCAGAGGTTGTGTAAGCCCCTTTTTGTCTGATTTTATGGGATCAATTTCACCCGATTTCACCCACTGATGCAAAGGATGTTCTTGGGGCTGTTAGAGTCACCTCTTGCAAACTGGACCCATGTCTCTCCTGGCTTGCGAAGGCCAGCTAGGAGACACTGGGGTTGTTGCTGGCAGGGGTTGGTCAGTGCCTCCCTTTGGGAGGCAGTGATCCAGCCCCTGCTCAAAAAAACCATCTTTGGATGCTGAATTCCTCACCAGTTCTCAGCTTATCTCGTACCTTATCTCCTGTACCTGCCAAGCCACTACCCGTTCAATAACCTTTCTAGGGAAGGTTATTGAATGGGTAGTGGCTTGGCAGGTACAGGAGCATCTGGACCAACTCAGTTTCTAGATCCCTCACAGCCTGTCTTTTGTCTGGTCTATGGCTCTGAGACCACGCTTGTGGTCTTGGTCGATGACCTCCACCGTGAATTAGACCAGGGTTGTTTGACCCTGTTGATTTTGTTAGAACTATTGGCTGCTTTTGATACAGTTGACCATGAGTTGTTGGTGACTCATCTGTGAGACCAAGCCAGGGTGAGCGGAGCTTTTCTCAAATGGTTACGCTCATTCCTGGCTGGAAGAACTCAGTGAGTGCTGCTTGGGGAACATTTTTCATTTCCCCGGGACCTCTCATGTGGCATCTTGCAGGGTTCCATTTTGTTCCCTCTCTTGTTGAACGCATATATGCAACCATTGGATGGGGTTGTGCGGATCTCTGGAGTTCAAACTCTATCTCTCTTTTTCATCTGACCCAGTCCCCACAGTCTCGGTGCTCACACGATGTCTGGCAGCTGTGGGAGACTTGATGAGGACGAGTTGATTGAAGCTAAATCCTGACAAGATGGAGGTGATGCTAGTGGGGAAGGCGGTGGGTGTGGTGCCACCATGTCACAGACGGAGTTCACCCACGTTTGGAGCCTGGGAGTGCTCCCGCCTAGATGTCCAGGTTGGGACTATGATGAGGAGTGGTTTCCGCCAACTAGATCTGGTGTGATGGCGTTGGCCATATGTCTCAGTCTCTGACCTGGCCACTATCATCCATGCATTCATTACCTCAAAACTGGACTATTGTAACACACTCTATGTGGGGTTTCCCATGGTGGCAGTTTGGAGACTGCAGCTGGTGCAGAATGTGGCAACCCACCTCCTTACGGGGACAGGTCACCAGGAGCACATTACACCGGTGCTCCGATCTCTGCACTGGCTGATGGATAGTCTTCAGGGCCTGATTCTTACCTATAAAGCCCTATACAGCTTGGGCCCCATCTATGTGCAGGATGGCCTCACTCCCCATGTCCTTGATCAACCCCTGCGGTTGACCGGGAGTGCCCTTCTCGAGGTCCCCCACATGTCCCAGGGGGCCACTATGCAGAGTGTGTTCTCGGTGTCTGCCCCAAAGCTGTGGAACTCCCTCACGGCAGAGGCCTGGGTGACCTCAGATCTTCCTTCCTTTTGATGCCAATGCAAGACCTGACTGTTCCACCAGGCTTTTGGTAAGTGAGATGGGTGAGGCTTTTATTGGGGGTGGGGGTTTAAAACACAGCACTTTTGATGTCACTTTCCCAATTGTGGGGAGGTTGTAATTCCCTCTTTGATGTTCTGTCTTTTTCCCTTTCGATACTATTTTAATTTGTATTTTATTTATTTTATATTTTGTATTGTAAGCTGCCCCACACTGCCTTTGGCAGGAGGGGTGAGGTAACAAGTATCTTACATAAACAAAGAAAATACCAAACAATTAAATATACTCTCAATTTTTTACTTTATTATTATTATTATTATTATTATTATTATAAACATTTGTATAGTACCAGCCGTGTACTTGGTGCTTTACAGAACAACGATAAAGACGTGGTCCCTGCCTATGGCTTACAATCTAAAAAGATAAGGAGTGGGCGACAATGAGAGGGGACAAAGGGAAGACAAGGTAGAAGGAAACAAACATGCAAGCGGCTGTGAAGTCTCAGGTGCACGTGCTTGGCTTGGTTACAGTTAGGCAGGAGTCTGCAGAGGAGGGCAGACCATAAGTATTAGGGGGGAAACAACTAGCAGGCATTGGGAAAGGTGGCACAGAAGAAGTGGGTCTTGAGGAGGGATTTGAAGGTGCAGAGGGAGGAGGCGAGGTGGATGTGGGTAGGGAGGGAGTTCCAGGCATGGGGGGCAGCGAGGGAGAAGGGACAAAGGCGGTTAGGGGATCATAGGAGACGGGGGAGATTGAGGGACAGGACAGAGGAGGAGCAGAGGGCGCGTGCAGGAGTGCATAAGGAGATTAGGTCTGAGTGATAGGGGGGAGCTTGGCTGTGAAGTGTTTTATAGGTGAATACCAGGAGTTTAAACCAGATGCGTTTGGGAAGGGGGAGCCAGTGGAGAGAGGAGAGGAGAGGCTGCATGTGTTTAAAGAGGCGGGCTGAGTGGATGACCTTAGCAGCGGAGTTTTGGATGGTGATAAGGGGGGACAGGTGAGAGCGAGGGAGGCCAGCGAAGATAAGGTTGCAGTAGTCAAGGCAAGAAATGACCATGTCATGAACAAGGGTTTTGGCAGAGGAGATAGAGAGAAAGGGCTGGATCCGAGGGATGTTATGGAGGGCAAAGTGGCAGGACTTGGCAACAGAGTCAATGTAAGGCTTAAAGAAAAGATGAGTGTCAAAGATGAAGCCCAAGCTACGGGCTTGGGGAACAGGATGGATGGTGACTCCATCGATGCGGATGGACAGGGAAGCGGGAGAGGAAGAGGAGGGAGGAAAAATAAGGAGTTCAGTCTTGGCCATGTTGAGCTTGAGCTGGCGTTGGGACATCCAGGCGGAGATGTCAGCAAGACAGTTGACGAGGCGTGAGTGGACAGAAGGGGAGAGAGAGGGGGTAGAGAGGTAGAGCTGAGTGTCGTCAGCGTAGAGATGATATTGGAAGCCGTGGGAGGCAATGAGTTTGCCAAGGGAAAGGGTGTAGATAGAGAAGAGGAGAGGGCCAAGGACAGAGCCTTGGGGAACCCCAACTGAAAGGGGGAGGGAGGAGGAGCTGGAATTGGGAAGAGACACATTAAAGGAGCGGTCAGAGAGGTAGGAGGAGAACCAGTCAAGGACAGAGCCGCAGAAGCCCAAGGAGCGAAGCGAGTCCAGTAGGAGTGAGTGGTCGACAGTGTCGAAGGCAGCAGAGAGGTCAAGGAGGACAAGAATGGAGTAGAGGCGCTTAGATTTAGCAACAAGTAGATCATTGGTGATCTTGGCAAGGGCAGTTTCCGTGGAGTGAAGGGGGCGGAAGCCAGATTGGAGAGGGTCCAGAGAGGAATTTGCAGAAAAGAGGTCCAGGCAGCGGGAGTAGACGACACAATCGAGAAGCTTTGAGGCAAAGGGAAGGAAGGAGACTGGCCGGTAACTAGAGGGGTAGGATGGGTCCAGGGTGGGCGTTTTGAGGATGGGAGAAACAGTGGCATGCTTGAAGGCAGAGGGGAAGGAGCCAGTGGAGAGTGAGAGATTAATGACATGTAGAAGGAGGGGGGCAACAGTAAGAGTAATAGAGGTCAGGAGGCAGGAGGGGATTGGGTCAAGAGGGCAGGTGGAGGGGTTTGAGGAAGAGAGCAGAGTGGATACTTCCTCAAAGGAGGCCGGGGGAAGGAGGCATGGAGAGAGGGCGGAGAGAGAAGGGGTGGTGAGGGAGTGGGAAGAGGGGATGGGTGGGAGGCAATGTCCTGGTGGAGCTTGTTGATCTTCGAGGTGAAGAATGATGCGAGATCTTGAGCAGAAAGGGAAGAGGGTGGAGGGGGGCAGGGGGCTTGAGTAGGAAGTCGAAGATAGAGAAGAGGTGGCGAGGGTTGTGAGAGTAGGATTCGGATCTGGCGGCATAATAATGTTGCCTAGCCATGGAGATAGCAGAAGAGAGGGAGGAGAGGGAGAATTTATAGTGAAGGAAGTCAGGGTGGGAGCGGGATTTGTGTCAGAGGCGTTCAGCAACTCGAGTGCAGGAGCGGAGGTAGTGGATGTTAGGGGTGAGCCAAGAATGGGGGTTTGGGGGTTAGACGTTGGGGTTCCTTTTCCCTTCCCATGTCTGTTTCCCCCATCCATATTATATATAGCTATAGATATTAGTTGTATATGATTAGATATTATATAGATATTTGGATAATAAAACTAGGCTGCTTTATTATATATATTAGAGGGGGCAATAGTAGTTCCTATCCTAAAGAAGGGGGCTGGAAACGATCCAAGCAACTTTAGGCCCATTAGTCTACTTAGTATCTTGGGCAAACTCTACGCCAATTTTTTATTGGGCAAGCTTCAAAATTGGATTACGGCCCAGCAAGTCTTGGCGCCGGAGCAAATTGGGTTTTGCCAGGGGTGTTCCACCATTGATCACGTTTTTCGACTCTCTTATTTAATTCAAAAGTATGCCTCCCCAGGGAAAGCGCTTTATGCGGCTTTTGTGGATTTGCGAGCCACTTTTGATTTGATGCCCAGGGCAGAAATTGTTTGCGCTCAATATCGATAGAAGACTGCTGCACCTGATAAGGGACCTGTACACGGACACACATATAAGGGTCAGGCTGAATTACCAGCGGGCATTATCAAAGAAGATCCCTACAGGGAGAGGGATCAAACAGGGGTGTGCGCTGGCCCCTACCCTGTTTAATTTATACCTCAATGATCTGATTAGAGAGCTTTCACTTGAGAGGTGCCATCCCGCTAAGGTGGGAAAAGTGCATGTTGCCTTCCTGCTCTATGCGGATGACACTGTTTTGTTGTCCAGCACGCAAATTGGTTTGAGGCGGGAGCTGGAACTTTTTGGGACCTACTGTTGTGCCAACCTGGTCAAAATAAATTAGACCAAGACCAAACTGCTGGTGTTCTCGGTGGTTCATTGATAAACAAGAATTAGAGCAGGTAAGGGTTTACAAGTATATAGGACTTCTTTTTCAATCAGCAGGCACGTGGGCTTTAGAGTCGGTAAGCTCCTGCGACCGAGCCCAGCTGCTATCAAAGTCCTTGTTGGCCTTCCTGCGGTCGCATGGCGGCAATTTCATTATCCCGGCCATTAAAGTTTTCCTGCTTAAATGTGTCCTGCAGTTGCTCTATGGAGCCCTTTTGTGGGCCCTGGATAAAATCAAGGCTCTGGAGCGCATTCAGGCAGGTTTTTTGTGTTCGCTTCTGCGTGCGCCCCCCAGTTTAAGCACCCTGGTTTTGTGTCTGGAATGCGGAGTCATTCCGCTTAGTGAGAGGATATGGCAGGGAGCACTTAGTTATTGGTTGAAGTTGTTTTTGGGTCTGGTTGCTCCCCTTTCATGCCTGGTGGCCTTGGATAATACCCCGAGTAAATGGATGCAGTTGGTGGGAAATTTTTAAAAATATCTGGGTTTTTCCCCTGAGGCTCTTGCTCCTTTGGGATACAAAAGTGGCAAGAAACTGGTGTGCCAGAGACTGTCGGATATTGGCCGCCAGGAAAGAGGGGCTTTACTCAGGGCATGTACTGCTCAGAATCTGCAGAAATCCCTGCTGGTCAAGACTGGCCAGCCGAAGGGGTATTTGAATTATGAATTTTCTTTGTTAAAGAGGAGGCTTTTCTTTCTGGTCCGGGTAAACTATTTCCCCTCTGCATTAATGGCGGGACGATATTGTGGGGTTCCGATGGCTGAGCATTTCTGTCTGTGCCCCCTGAAACAGGTTGAATCTCTTACCCAGATTTTACTTGACTGCCCTCTTTATGCAGATCCTCGCCAGAGATTTTTACTCCCTTTATTTAACAATAGCCCTGGCAGGTCCAGGGATTCTTGTATGTTGTTTTTGCTTAGAGATAGTTGCAAAGGGATTACACTGAAGGTGTCCCATTTTTTATTTTGTGTGTATGTGGTAAAACAGCAGCAGGGATTATAAGTTTGCTTATGGGGTCTCTGATTTTAGAAAGCTTTAAGTATATTTCCTTTTATCTTTTATGTTTTGGCAGTTATGCCTTTTGTACACAAAACCGTTTATTCTTTTATTTTGTTCGAAACGAATATGTCTTTTTCTATTTTTGCAATGACCTTTTGGTCCTGCAATAAACTTTACTGCTACTATATATATTAGACACACACCTCACCACCACACAGCCAACTGAGATTCTCGTTCTGCTGATGAAAACAGAAACGAAACCAAAAACGATAATTTTGAAATTGAGAATTTTGATACCAAAATAAAAAATGACACCGATAATGAAAAATGATTTAAAAAAAATATGGAAAACAAAAAAAGCAGTTTTTAATAATGAAAATAGCTAGGCCATAGGCTAGTTACGGCTCTGCCCCCTGCTTGGTCTTCTCAGCTACCCAGAGGCAATGGATCCTCCTTTCAGCTTTGTAAACACAGCAGGGCTCTCTTTCATGGGCTCTGCCTCCTTAGGGGTTTTTAATAAGAAGAAAAATAACCAGTGCACCAGCAATGTGCCTGGTGATGAACAGTCATGATTACAGACAGGTCCCTACCCAGGGGGCCTTACAATGTAGAATACAAGCTAATTGGAGCTTGCATAACAAGACAGGAGCAAAAGAAATATTCAGGGAAATAACACAAGCACAAAGACTGTGATAACAATAGGGCTGGGCAAACAGAACTGAGTTTGGAAATTCAGTTCGGTTTGGAAATTCGGTTCGGTCGACCGAACTATTCGAGTTTGGTTCGAACTCCAAACTTCCGAACAAAGTTCGGAAATTCAATCCCCATTGAACTAAATGAAATTTTATCTTTTAGGGATGGGCAAACAGAGCCGAGTTCGGAAATTCGGTTCGGTTCAAAAAGCGAGTTCGGTTTGGAAGTTTGGTTTGGTTGACCGAACTGGTCGAGTTCGGTCTGAACTCCGAACTCCCGAACCGCGTTCGTCCATCCCTAGATAATAATACATTCGTGGAGCAGAAAGTCAGAACCACCAACTGGAATTAGATAGGATTAAATGGGATAATAAAAAGCCATAAAAGTACAGTAAGCAGCACAGAAAAGTTGAGTATTGATTTGCAAAGCATGGAGTCAGGAAGAATTTAGTGAATGGAAAGCAGAGAACCGAAAAGGCAGCAGTCAGGCAAGGATCAGGTGATAAATGCACTCAAGACAGGGGTGTTATAAAGAACTGATGGAACTTGTAGGGAGTGCCCAAAGGAGAAGGGAGCAGGTGGCAAGGCAACACAAGATTATTAGGATTGAGAAGGTGTTAAAATAATGGATACGTTTGGATACTGACACCTGGCCTTTCTGAATCTTCTGAATCCCCTTTTGTTGCAAACCCATCAGATTTAAGAAACAAGGTTTCCAACTCCAAGCATTCAAGAATTATGATGCAGGCCTGAAAATCATGAGAGGGTTTGTGGATTGGAAGTATTTAACACGCAGGTGTGATTGCAATTAATTTTTAGTTTGATGTACAAAACCCTTTTCTCTGCAGCTGCAAAATAGGGGTGGTTGAAAATAATGGTTCCTTATTCAAAAACATACCTGTGAAAATGGAAGTTACCCCGCATTTCAACAGGAATTCCAATCAGAAACATTTCCAATCCGAATTTCAGCTGAAATAATAATTTTTTAAAATAGCCATTTGTGCATGTGCAAATTAGCCCAGCTGCCATTTTGCATGTGTACAAATAGCATTTTAAAAATTATTATTATTTGAGCCGTGGAATCAGACAGAATTTTGTCTGTTCCAATTTCTGGTTGCAACAGACAAAATGCTCGATTCCAGTTGGAATTCCAAACAAACAGAAATTTGTTCCCAGGCCTACTGCAAGAGTGAAAGATGAGTAGGTTTCTGACTGTTTTTAATCACCTGAATCCAAGAGATGGAGCTTCATGACATACACAAAAACTGTGAGAAATGTCAACACATCATGAGAAATTTAGTTTATGGGGCTATTGCTTCATCTGAATTAGTACCTTAAGCAGAAAGATGACAAGCAAGCATACCCAAATTCCTAATGAGTAGTTATTTTTCACTATAGCTTTTAATCAAAAGGTTCCTTCCCGATACCATTCAAATAAATGGTAAAATTATGTCTCAACAAAAACTCTATAAAAACAGCTAACTATGCATGTTCCTTTAGCTTCCTCACTATTAGCATTACTAGAATACTTTTAAAGTTAGGAACAATGGTATATGGCATACCTGAATTAGATATGTTGAACAGCCTAAAGGTGGACTGGAAATTTTTGCCTCAGAATGTCCCTGGTTTAATTATTTTAAACCAAAACCTTAAAATTATACTTTAGTTTTTTCAGCTGCTTTGTCTTTTATAAATGCAGGATTTTTATCCTGTGTCCTCTGCAGCTGAAATTTTAACAGAGTTTCCCACCGACTCATCCACTTGTTCAGTTCGGCTACTATTATCCCTTCAAGCATTTCACATGAATTCTCAGTACTTGTTAACATGCTGCCTTGTTAACTCTGATTTTTATTTCTTGCAGGTTGTTTGTTCATGCTCACAGTCTAGCTTACTCCTATCATCAATTGACTTGAAAGTCCTCCACTCTTCTCCCTTCAGCTGTGAAGCTGCTACTTTATTCTCTTCAACAACTTCTTCCATATCATTTCATCTTCAGCCTTGTCTAACGCTTTTGTACCAATTTCACAAGCCCAGCTGAAATTGTTACTTTGTCACTTCATCAGCAGAACATTAAATGATGAGCAACGTTTCTCTTTTTGACAACCTTCAGCTTAACCTTCAACTATGCTATTAGGAAGTAGTGATCACTGACAATATCATTTTTATGGCAAATTCCCACATCTTCTGCTGACTTTCACTTCTTCTGAAACTGTCTTACACTGGAAAATGTTTATTGCTTTACAGGGAATTTGCAACAGAAAGTAAATAAATCATTGTACATATGATTTACCCCTGCCACTAACTTACCCACACATGGAATTTTCTTCTGTTTTGTCCTGTGTATATGGCAATACCCATTCTGAGATATTTCTACTGGATATATGTGCTGTATGTACCTATGTTAAGATGTTGGTGTCAGGTTCTGAGGTCAGGAGCCAAGAAAAGGGGAGACAAGAAGGGCAGGTAGGAGGGGAAAGGGTTGAAGGGAACAGGGGATGTCCCACAGATCAAACAAGGAAACCTTTCAGCCATTCTCCAATATCAGGGAGACTGAATGCTCAGCATGAGAACCAGACAAGCTGGCCTAACACATCTAGATGTGTATAAGAGACAGGGCTTATAGGGTGTAATACAAGGAACAAACAGTACTTGACAAACACAGGTGATAGAAGGATAGGCCAATAGGGAACAAGGCACAATGTGAGGGATTCAGAACATGAGGAAGACAAACCAACATGGAGACATGACAAAGTGCAAGAAAGGTACAAAGCAGAATACACACGGTGAAGGAAGACTAAGGGTATTTTCAGACTTGACGGGGCTCAATTCGCCCCATCACGGAAACACCCTGCAGACTCCCCACCGGGGCCAACACGTCACGGCCAACAGATGTGTTGGCCGATCCTGGCGGGGAATCTAGGGGGGGGCAGGGCTGCGCAACTGAACGTGCAGCCTCACAGCCCCACCCCCATGCCCCCCCAGCAGCCCGCCCTCCAAGAGATGGGCGGGCGCTGTGGCCAATACGGCTGCAACGCCCACCCGCCCCTGGGAAATTGACCACGGCCCAGAATCAGCGTCGAGCATGGCTGCCGATTCCGGGCCGTGGTCAGCGGCCAGACATGACATTGATACGCTCAACCACAGGGAATTTCCTACAGTTAAGCGTGTCAACATTACGTCTGGTCAGTGTTACGCCGGGTGGTCACCCCCGTGAATCACGGGGGGGAATCAGATTCACCACGCATCCGTTCCTCCTCCGCGGAGGAGGGACAGAAGCATGGTAAATCTGATTCCCCCCCCCCCGTGATTCACGGGGGTGAACATCTGACATAACACTGACCAGATGTTACGGTATCATGCTCACCCATGGGGAATTCACCGTGGTTGATTGTGATCTCGTAACGTCTGAAGATACCCTAAGGGGACAAGAGAGCTGGACAAGAAGTGCCTCAGCACACAAAGGGAACAAGAATTACAAGCAGCAGCATGGAGGGGAAGTGCTACTTACACAAGGAACACAAAGGTGTTAACAACACTAAGACTCATCAATACAGAACACTGACACAAAGCAGAAGTGCAAGCAGAGCAGAAGCTAGAGAAGTACAACAATGGAAGTGGGCAGAGCAAGAATCAGGGACAGATTGACAGAGGCTCCACCCCTGCCATAGCCCTCAGCAGTCTTAAATAGTGCAGAAAGCCAATCGGACTGTGGCAGGTGGGGCCACGCCCTCTAACAGGTGTGAGTGGGAGAGAGAGAGAATATCAGAGTAGCAAGGGAAGCCAACTCCTACAGAGACCAGCCACTGGTGTAGGAGGCAAAGAATGCCCCATTCAAGCCCCAAGGCTGGGGGTTCAAGGCCCAGCCCTGACATTTGGAAACTCTATGATATTATGGCATGGAGCTGCAATTTTTTTTAAAATTTTTTTTTTGTAATCTGCTTTCAGGCCCTGTAAAACATTTTCATTAAATACTAACTACTAGGGCTGAAACGAAATATCAAGATTACTCAATATCTTGTTGAAATCCTGAGATGAACCAAGCACCAGGATAACTTGCTGAGTTCTTGGTGAGAAAAAAAAAAAAAAGGGGGGGGGGATCACTGTGCATGCGAAGAATAGTCGTCACCCTCAACCAAAATGGCAGTGATAGCATCTGCGGCCATTTTGGTTAAGGATAGCAGCCATTTCCATGTACAATCTGCTGCCCTTAACCAAAAGGGCGGGGATGCTACTTCACCACTTTGGTTAAGGGTGGTGGTCATTTTGCACATGCGCAATGAAGAACTCGTACTTGACAAGATCTCAGTCCTGGTACTCAACATAGTGAGAAATGCTTATTTTAGCTGCTCGTTTCACCCCTACTAGTACCTACCCAAAAATGTGACCATAAAGACTGCCATTCATTGTATAACATGACTTTTTCATCTCAACAGCTTCTGTTTGCTCCAGTTTCTACACTCAAAGCTGCACTTGCAAACTATTCCATTGGTGGTCAGAAAACTTCACTTAATTTACTTATTTATCACCTGTCTTAATATTGGTCTGATAACACCAATTATTAGAGGAAGCCCCATCTGCGACATGTGGCTAGTTGGGGAATGGGCAGGCTAGGTCACCTTGAATCTGGTTCAGTACATTACAGGCAGCCAGTGCAGTGCACGGAGCACAGGTGTAACATGCTCTCGCCGACCGGTCTCCGTCAGGAGACGGGCCGCTGAATTCTGCACTAGTTGCAACCTCTGGGCCAGCCTCAAGGGAAGTCCCACGTAGAGTGCGTTATAGTAGTCCAGCCTTGAGGTGATGAAGGCATGGATCAAGGTGGCCGGTTTGGGCCTGGAGATGTATGGGCGCAGCCTCTGCACCAGATACAGCTAGCGGAAAGCCGCCTTCGCCACCGCATCCACCTGTTGGTTCAGGTGGAGACCTGAATCCAATAACACCCCCAGACTCCGCACCTGTTGGGCCACGGAGGGGCGTACCCCCTCCATGAGGGGGGCCAACACTTCCCCCGCTCTGCCCACCACCATCACCTCCATCTTATCAGGATTGAGGCTCAGTCTGCTCTGCCACAACCATCTCGCCACAGCCTCCAAGCACTGGGATAGCACAGAGACGGCAGGACCTGAGTCAGTTGAAAAAGAGAGGTAAAGCTGGGTGTCATCAGCATATTGGTAGCAGCGCACACCAAACCCTCTCATGATCTCCCACAAGGGCTACATGTATACATTAAGGAGACAAGATTGAACCTTGCAGAACGCCACAGTCTAGGGCCCAGGGGCTAGATGTCTCTGCCCCCAGGACAACCCACTGGGTCCTCCCTGAGAGTAATGACTGGAACCATCCTAAGACAGTCCCATCCAGCCCCACCAGGTTTTGCAATCACCTCAATAGCAGCCCAATGCCCATGGTCCACTGTGTCAAACGCAGCCGAGAGATCTAGTAGGACCAATAATGTCCTACTAGATGTCTTGTTTTATCATGCGGCGTTCTGCAGGGTTCCATTCTGTCTCCATTATTATTTAATGTATATATGCAGTCCTTGGGGGAGGTCGTGAGAGGGCTCGGGGTGCGATGTCACCAATATGCTGATGATACTCAGCTGTACCTCTCTTTTTCAACTGACCCAGACCCTGCCGTCTCGTTGCTATCCCAGTGTTTGGAGGCCGTGGCGGAATGGATGCGGCAGAGCAGACTGAAGCTCAACCCAGATAAGACAGAGGTGATGTTGGTGGGGAGAGCGAGGGAGGTAGTGGCCCCCCTGATTGGGGGGGTTTGCCCTCCTATAGCTCAGCAGGTCCGGAGTCTGGGGGTGATATTGGATTCGGATCTCCACCTGGAGTGGTAGGTGGAGGCAGTCACAAAGGCTGCCTTCCGCCAGTTGCATCTGGTGCGGAGGCTACGTCCGTATGTCTTCGGCCCGGACCTGGCCTCCCTCATCCATGCCTTCGTCACCTTGAGGCTGGACTACTGCAACGCGCTCTACGTGGGGCTTCCCTTGTTCCTGGTTTGGAGGCTGCAGCTAGTGCAGAATGCAGCGGCCCCGCTCCTTTCAGGGATGGGTCGTCAGGAGCACATAACATCTGTGCTCCAGACTCTGCACTGGTTGCCGATAGCGTGCCGAGCCAGGTTCAAGGTTTTTATGTTGAGCTATAAGGCCCTTCATGGTCTGGGCCCCTCATACCTCAGGGACCGCCTCACCCTCTGCGCCCCAGAGCGGCTACTTCGGTTAGCTGGGGGTGCCTTCTTGGAGGTTGCCTGCATTAAGCGGGGGGCCACAATGGAGAGGGCATTCTCGGTGGCCGTGCCGTGCCTTTGGAACTCCCTCCCGGAGGAAGCTCGCCTGGCCCCAAGCCTTCTGACATTCTGGCGAAGTTGTAAAACCTGGCTGTTCGCCCAGGCCTTTGGGGAGGGGGGAGGGGGGTTAGAGGGTTTTATCTCCCTTACCCTATTTATTGTTTTATTGAGTTCCCGGGCCCTGTTTAATACCTTGAATATTGTATTTTGATATGTTTTAACTGTTTTTAGATATATTTTATATGTGATTGTCTTTTTTATTGTAAGCTGCCCTGAGCTGTTTTAGGAGGGGCAGGGTAGAAATTTAATAAATAAATAAATAAATATTGAATGCCCTGCGTCCATCTCCCGGCGGAGATCGTTGACCAAGGCCACCAACACTGTCTCTGTACCATAGCAGGGGTGAAACCCAGATTGAAACAGGTCAAAGAAACTGATGCTGTCAAGGTGAATCTGGAGCTGCAAAGCCACTGTCCATTCAATAACCTTCCCTAAAAAGGGGAGGTTAGAGATGGGGCAGTAGTTGGCGAGAGCGTCCACATCCAACGATGGCTTCTTCAGCAGGAGGTGCATCACGACCTCCTTGAGACCGGGCGGCAGTCTCCCTTGCTGAAGGGATGCGTTAACCATCCCCGCCAACACCGTTCCCAATGTCTCCCTGGAGGCTTTCACCAACCAGGACGGGCAAGAATATAATTCACAACTAGTGGCTCTAACAGACTCCAGGACAATCACATCATCGGCTGGCGTCACTTCCTGAAACTCATCCCAGAAAGATGGACCAGACAGGGTCTCCATCACCTCACGCTCCACCTCTACTGTTCCTAATCCAGTGTCGAAATTGCTCTGGATCCGAGAGATCTTGTCTGCAAAGTAGGTTGCAAACTCCTCACAGCGGGCCAGGGACAAGTCCCCGTCCAGGTGGACGGAGGCCGAACTGACCAGCCCCTGCACCACCCGAAACAGCTCCGCTAGACGTGACTTTGCAGATGCTATGAAGGTGGCAAAAAATTCTTTCATTGCCACCCTCACAGCCTCAACGTAGGACCACAAATGGGCCCTATGGAGAAGTAGGTTGGATTCAGCATGAGTCCGACACTAGCATCGCTCCAGTCGCCTGCCTACCCACTTCATACACAACAGCCCCTCAGTAAACCAAGGTGCCCTGCAGTGATGGGTCAGGGGCAGGAGACGTTTCAGAGCCACCCTGTCGATAGCCTCCCTGAGCAAAATATTCCATGCCCGGATGAGTTCATCAACAGAGCTACCGTCAGAAACCAGGGTTACATCCCCCAGGGCCTCCTGGAACCACTTAGGTTCCATCAGCCTCCGGGGGTGGACCAACCTAACTAGTCCAACCCCCTTCTGGAGGTGGCACACTAAGAGACTGGCCTGAAGGAGATAATGATCTGTCCATGACAAGGGCATAACTTTTAAATCCCCCACTACCGGATCACCCACCTCAAGGCCAGAACAGAACACCAGGTAGAGGTGCCCGACCCCCCACATGGGTCGGGCAGGTGACAACCTGGGACAAGTCCATGGTTGCCATGGCAGCCATGAACTCTTGCTCCTCTCCCACAAGGCCGACATCGGCCTGGGCATTAAAGTCCCCCAGGACCAAAGTCCTGGAGGAGTTCAGCGCCACCACCGAGACCACTCTGCTAGAGCGGCCAGGGATTCCTCTGGGCAGGAAGGGGCCCGGTACACCAGCAGCACCCCTAAATTGCCCCCAACCAAATCAAACACCATATGAAGAGCCTCGATCCCAGGAATATCTGGAACTGGATACCTCCTAACAGACCATGTCTCTTTAAAAATCAAAGCCACACAACCTCCCCAGCCCATAGTGCAAGGCTGATGCTGCACGACATACCCAGCGAGAACGAGGTCAGCCAAAAACAAAATTTTGTTTTTTAAGGTATAACACTGAGGACCGGGGAAGATTTTTAGTGCAAGCAGCACCAGAGTTCTGTAAATACAACCTGACACATCAAGAACTAACATAGAACAAGACTCAAATAGCCTGACCCTGCAACATAAAGGGTTGCAGTGTCCTTCTCAGAGCCCCCGTGATTGGTTCTAGGAGGCAGGAGGCATTGAGCAATCACAGGGTGCCATGCAACTGCCATGCACAGGGTGCCATTGGGAACTGCAATGCCACCTCCAACACCAGCTTTGCCAGAGCGTGCAGGGATGCTGCCATACAGGTAGGTGCACGGTATACTAGCAGCACCCCTAATCTGTCCCCCGCCAGTTAAGAGTGGAGCAGAACACTGACACTTTATGTCTGTCAAGAGTGGGGCTTAGTCACGCCCACTCTGGGAGCTCCTGAAGACAGCTGACCATGGTGCTGAAACCCTGCTAGAGAAGAAGACAAGAGTGACTAGCCAGTCAGAGGGCTATGCCTGGTTGGGCTAGGGTAGATAGGGCTGGGGATGCTGGAGGGGTTGTATTTCCGGCATTAGGCAGGACTAAGGGAGAACCATGTTCTTTTTGTGAAGAGACTGTGATATGTGTGCATTGTAAATAAAGACAGAGCTAATTTCCATATTGAGTCTTAGATTTGGGCCCTGATCCAGTGGGAACTTACTCCCAGGCACCTCCACCCTGTTACAAATGGTCATCTAGCCCATCCACCTACCTTTACAGTAAATCAACTGTACTTAAATCACGACCGATTATACCTCGGTGTAGCTGAGTAACCCAAGTGATGGAGAAAAAACGTTGATGATCATTCAAATGCTAGGGACTGTTAAAAATAAAATTCAAATTAATTTACTTCCAAAGTTGATCTCAGCCCAAAGAACACATGGCAAGGGCATAGTTATAACAAGGACAGATAGTGTAGCTGCTCTGGGAACCATGAGCCTCAGGGAGCATGCTCACTGGTGCAGCTGCATTTTGATGACTGTGCACATGCAAGATGTCCATTGAGGGAAACGAGAGCAGCGCTTTGGAGCAAGGGCACAGAGATCTGGCATGGTTAAAAAACCATATCAGATCTCCATGCCCCTGTTCCAAATAATAAATAAATTCCATGAAGATGAAAGGGCTGTTCCATTTCAGTCCTAAAATATTGTTGGGAAGGAGTGGTCATTGGGAGAAGGGCATCCCATCTTCCACACGAGGACCCATTCCAACCTAGCTATGCCCCCTGCCACATGGAGGTTCTAGCAGGCAGTTAAAGATTAAAATGAAGAGAAAATAGAAAACACTATGTTGTACCTTCATTTAGATATTAACATCCATTCTTCAAACTTTCTTGTCTTGGATAATTAATCCAACAGTATGTATAATTAGTACAGTGGAGTCATGTGGCTTTATATGGAATGAAGGTATGATGTGCTTTCTATAGCAAACAAAAATCTATTGACACCAGTCCTTGGTTGAAATCTTTAAATACATAAGAACTGCCATACTGGATCAGGCCTATGGTTCATCTAGTTCAGTCCTCAGTCTCCAGCTCGTACTGAATGTTTTAAGAGAAGTGCACGTATAAAGTGAACTTTCCCCTGTCATTCACTTCCATTCAGACCTTACTCTGTTATTAAAGAAATAGTCAACTGAACATTTCACTGCTGTACTAAGACTTTGTAGTTATGTGCCTTTAAGAAAAATAAACTATTGATTATATTTGTGAAGAGTAATGGCCCTATTTCATGATTAGGATTCTATTCACTGCTATATTACCATTTGTAGGTGCTGTAATTATAGCCTGAAAACTGAGGGCATCAGATAATCACTACCTGAAAATGTTTACATGCTGAAAAAAAATGCCAAAATATAGTTTTATTACTTTCTCAGGGATCATAAATATTCTGTCAAAATGTACTTCACCACAACATAGTGATATTTTGTGGGGGTGCGCAATCTCGTCTTAAAACTGTATTTTTCTTGCACAAGACCTCCAAAGTTAGGATGAGTATGTTTCAACCTAACAGGACCAAATGCTCACCAGAGCACAGTAGTTTCCATAGTCAAAGTCTGTGTTCTTTAAACCTCTTAATAAATAAATAAATAACCAAAGACTTCAGCAATATTTTAGGACTGAAATGGAACAGCCCTTTCATCTTCATGGAATTTATTTATTATTTGGAACAGGGGCATGGAGATCTGAAATGGTTTTTTAACCATGCCAGATCTCTGTGCCCTTGCTCCAAAGCGCTGCTCTCGTTTCCCTCAATGGACATCTTGCATGTGCACAGTCATCAAAATACTGTTTACGCAAGTGTAATTTTGCTATTGCACATGAACAATTTTTTTTTTATATCACATATGTACATGCATGCCACTGCATACTGCTGGGGGAGGAGAACCAAAGCAGCCAAAATGGTGCTCCAGTGGAACGGAGACGGAATCACAGTGCCAAAACTCTTGTTCATGCTCTGGTCATCTCTCGCCTCGATTACTGTAACCTCCTTCTCACTGGCCTTCCCCGGTCTCACCTTTCTCCCCTCATCTCTGTCCAAAACTCTGCTGCCAGGGTCATCTA
>QEPC01013748.1:5841508-5860046 GCA_003113815.1 Sphenodon punctatus
GGCGGCCTCCGGTCCCCCCGCTTCGGCTGCTCACGTGTCGAATGCAATCCCCAGCCGTGGTAACATCTGGGGGGAAACATCCGTTTCCCCCAACAGACGTGACGCTATCACAGCCACCACGCGGAATTGAGCGTGGTTCACTGTGATATCGTCACGTCTGAAATCACCCAATGTGTTGAGTGAAAAAGTACTTTTTTTGTTGTTTTAAATCTGCCAGCAGTTAGTTTCATGGAGTGTCCTCTAGTTCTAGTACTATTTGAGAGGGTAAATAACGGTTCCATATCTACTCGTTCCACACCACTCAAGATTTTATAAACCTCTATCATGTCCCCTCTCAGAGCGCATTCCCACATACAAGAAAATGTGGGTATCTGTAAATGCTGCTAATAGTCTAATGTGCATAAATAGAACCATGCCCTATTTACACTATCTTTTTTTTTGCACAAATCACATTCAGAAGCCAATTTAAATAATGCGCCTTTCCACATTCTCACCTTTACTATATACCCACAAATCCCACAGCGTCCTGTTTCCTGACTCTGGCTCAGCTCCTCTCTCCTCTCCAGGACCCGAGAGCCGGGGAAGCGGAGTGCTGTGTAACTGACATGATACTGACTAGCATAGTCAATATCATGTCAGGTACACAGCTCCCTGCTTCCTGGCTCCACTCCTCTTCCCTCTCCGGGAGCAGAGACGGGGAAGTAGGGTGCTGTGTAACTGACATGATACTGACTAGCTACCATTCCGACAAGAGGATTTATGCGGGGCATTCAAATGCGCCCTTGTAAAGGTAACTTTTGGCTGCCCCCAAATGCGGTTAAAAAACAAGCGGAAGCACTCCTAAATAAGCGCATGGAGTCCTTCCCACATCATTATAATATGTGGGGGAAAGAAAAAAGCGCTTATATCCTGATTGTGGGAATGTGCTCTCAGTCTTCTCCAAGCTAAAGATACACAGCTTGTCAAGTCTCTCTTTGTACGGAAGCCATTCCATACTCTTTATTATTCGTGTTGTCTTTCCTCTGTACGTTTTCTAGTTCAGCTATGTCTATTTTGAGATGGAGCGACCAGAACTGCACACAATATTCCAGGTGCAGTCACACCACTGATTTGTATAGAGGTATTATCACATCCTCAGTTTTATTCTCTATCCCTTTGTGAATAACTCCTAACATTCTGTTTGCTTATGTGACTGCTGCTGCACACTGGGCTGAGGATTTCAGTGTATTGTCCATAGTCACTCCCAGATCCTTTTCCTGAGTGGTAACTCCTAGTTAGTACCCAGCATTGTGTACTCCTAGTTTGGATTATTTCCCCCTATGTACATCACTTTGTACTAGGGATGTGCGAACATGGTTCGGATGTTCAGAGTTTGGACCAAACTCGGTCTGTCTGGACGTCTGAACTGAACGTCTGAACCGAACTCGAAAATGGCCGAACAGTTCAGTCATGTTCGGGTGAGTTTGGATAAGTTCGGGGGCGGGAAAAACGTGACTTTGGAGGGGAAAACGTGATTGGAAGGCAGAGGCAGCTGAGGAACAGACTTCGTGGCACCAGGGGTGGAAACCAGGGGTTGTTTCAAGGCCAAATGATACCGATACCGGAAAAAAATCTTTTAATTCGGTATCAGTATAGCGCCAAATATAGCACCAAATTTGGCCGAACCGAACTCCATCGAACCAAACAATGAACCCGAACTCAGGTTTCAAACCGAACGACCGAACGTCCAAACATCTGAACCACATTCTGTTCGCACATCCCTACTTTGCAGTTGTCCACATTAAATCTGATCTGCCATTTAGATGCCCAGGCAGGCAGTCTTGTAAGATCCTGTTGCAGTTCTTCACAGTATGCTCATGTTTTAACTATCTTGAATAAGTTGGTGTCATCTGCAAATTTGGTCACCTCACTCTTAACGTCCTTTTCCAGATCATTAATCAATACATTAAATAGCACTGGTCCCAACACAGATCCCTGAGGCACACCACTTTTTACATCTCTCCATTGTGAAAGCTAACTATTTAGTCCTACTCTTTGCTTCCTATCCTTTAACCAGTTACTGATCCATAGTAAGACAGTACTTAAAAAGTCCCATGACTTTTTAATTTTCTCAAGAGTCTTTTATGTGGGACCTTATCAAATGCTTTCTAGAAATTCAGATACACTATATCTACCAGGTCTCCCTTGTCCACATGCTTATTTACACACTCAAAGAATTCCAACAGATTAGTGAGGCATGACTTACCTTTGCTAAATCCATGTTGACTCTCCCCCATTAAGCCATGTGTATCAACATGCCCAGTGATTCTGTTCTTAATGATAGTTTCCACCATTTTGCCCAGCACAGATGTCAAGCTTACTGGTCTATAGTTTCCAGGATCACCTCTGGATCCCTTTTTAAATATCGGGGTTACATTTGCTACCCTCCAGTCCTCAGGTACAGTGGCATATTTTAGCGATAGGTTACAAATTTCTAACAGTATGTCTGCATTTTCATATTTGAGTTCCTTCAGAACTCTGGGGTGAATACCATCTGGTCCTGGTGATTCGTTAGTATTTAGTTTGTCAATTTGCTCTAGAACCTCCTCCAGAGTCATGTTGATTTGTGACAGCTCTTCCAATTCATCACTTACAAAGTAAGGTTCTGGCGTGGGTACCTCCCCAACATCCTCTGCAGTGAAGACCAAAGCAAAGAACTCATTCAGCCTCTCTGCAATGTCCTTTTCCTCCCTAAGCACCCCTCTCACCCCCATGTCATCTAATATTGCAACTGACTCTCTAGCAGGCTTCTTGCTTCTGATGTACTTGAAAAAGGTTTTTATTATTAAATAGTTTTAGCATATTTAGCAGGTTGCTCCTCAAATTCCTTTTTGGCCTGCCTTATTCACTTTTTACATCTACTTTGGCAACAATTATGCTCCTCCCTATTTACCTCATTGGGACTCTTTCCATTTTTAAAGGATGCCTTTTTGGTTCCAATAGCCTCCTTCACCTCACCATTGAGCCACACAGGTAGACGTTTGGTCCTCTTCCTACCTTTTTTAATTTGTGGAATACATTTAAAATGAGCTTTCAAGATGGTCTTTTTAATTAGTTTCCATGTTGCCTGTAGACATTTAATTCTTGCAACTGCTCCCTTGAATTTCACTCTAACTATTTTCCTCATTTTTACATAATTCCCCTTTCTAAAGTTATATGTTACCACAGTGGTTTTATTTGGCATTTTCCTTCCTGTGAGTATGTCAAATTTGATTATATTATGATCACTATTACCCAACGGCTCTAGCACCATTACCCCTCACACTAAAACCTGCATTCCATTTAGGACTAGATCCAAAGTGGCCCCTTCTCTTGTTGGTTCCAGGACGAGCTGCTCCAGGAAGCAGTCATTTATGACATCTAGAAATTGTATCTCTGCATTCTGCCCCGAGGAGATGTTCACCCAGACAATATGAGAGTAATTGAAATCACCCATTATTACTGCGTTTCTGACTCTAGTAGCCTGTCTAATCTCCCTTAGCATTTCACAGTCAGTCTCACTGTCTGAGTCAGGAGGCTGCTATGTGCTGCATCCTCAGCCTTTTCCTGAGGATGCAGTGCATAGAAACCACCAGCTGTCCACCCTGCCACATGGCAGGGGAAACATCTGGCGGATACTGGCCACACAATGCACTGCATCATGTGGTAACGCAGCCTGGAGTGGGGTAAGGCTGCCCAAGGTGTAGTAGGTGTCTCGTGTGGCTGCATCCTATAATGCACATCCAACGGCAATTCCTCCCCACACCCCAGCCTGGAATGAAGGGAAAAATAGAAAATTTGGTTGAGCCAGCTGCAGACCGTTTACCACAGTTTGGAGATCATTGTCTTAGAGAATTTCTAGACTACAACTAAAGCAAAACCTGCAGACATGTCAGGTTTCCAAACATCAAAGAAAAGTCAGATCATCCAAAGCTGAGTCATCCTGAGTTGACAGCACTTGCCAAATATCAGTGACTCCTGTGTTCTGACATTCACTACCACTTAGAGGGCCACCAATCTTTAGAGCTAAAGAAGTTTTTTCTTATTTGTCACAGAAAACTGCAGTCTCAAGAGTGAGAGTCATATGAAGGACTAGAAATAATGGGTTCAAATTACAAGAAGGCCAATTTCGGTTAAACGTTAGAAAGAAATTTCTAATGGTAAGAGCTGTTAGACCGTGGAACAGGTTGCCTAGGGAGGTGATGGTGGGCTGCCTTTCGCTAGAGGTTTTCAAAATGAGGCTGGACGGCCATCTGTTGGAAATGATGTAGCTGCAGGTTTCCTACATCAAGCAAGGGGTTGGACTAGATTACCTCTGATGTCACTTCCAACTCTATGATAAGGAAGGAAGGAAGAATGGTTCAGTGACTTGAAAGCTAGCCTAGGCTGAAAACCACTTACTCTGGAGTGAGCAGTTTGAGGATTGTAGCCCCAGAGTTTAGGAAAATGATGTATATTTCTCTTTTCCACTACAAACATCTCTATGACCATGGTGCAAAGTCATTAAACCTCTGTGTACCTTAGCTCCTGTCTGTAAAACAAGGGTACTGTAAGTTTGAACACATTAAATGGGGGTGACAGAAGTAAATCTTTGACTAGACTGAAGACTGATTGTATATGAAAAGTTTCCTTTTAGTTATGTTTACATTTCTTAAATCTTTTTCTATTTCTAAACTAGGAGTACACTTGGGACTCGAATCTTATGTTCCTTGCTATTGGACACTGAAATTGACAAAGATGCGGATGGGTTAGCATTAACAGCTAAATGTTTCCAAGCTGGAGAGCTCTCTATTTTTATTTTGAGATCTCCTTGCTTTGTATACTGCCAAGTGTACACTAGTGCACACCAGACCACCAATATGTTATTTTTAGGTACACTCTGTTCCCCATAGCTCTGCAGAGGAACTGAGATGATCTGAGAGATGAGCATCAGTTTTGTTCTTGGTGTCATTTCTGGGACTAGGTGACAAGAGTCATCTGTTATTACTGCTTTTAATAAAAAGAAGTGGTCCGACTTGGCCAAAGGTCCGACTTGTATTTGGCTGCAATATTTGGGGTAGTTTGGCATGTTTCTGATGTCTGGTTTTTGAAAGGATGCAGCTCATGGGCTGCAGTGATTTTTGCAGGAGACCTTTTCTGGGGAGACCTTTGCAGATAGCTTTTGAAAATGAAGGCACTTATGAGCATTAGAATAGCAGCCTTAATGCGTTGGGAAATACTTTAAACTAATGTTCCTGCTGGAAAATTGACTATCCATTTCTTCCCAAAGATGCCAATGATGTAAATGGTTTATTTCAGAATATAGCTGAGGTTGTGTGTCGAGACCTGCTGTTCAACAAGCCCAGCTGTATGCATCTCATTATCCCAGTGCTGATTGCAAGATCCCATTGACCACAAGCTGCCTGTCTGCCTGTCTAGATGGTGTGATTAGTATATAATCAATCTTTAATCCAATCAGAAAACCCACTGCCTACAACTGATAAAGGTCTCAGCAGGGTACTGATGAGGCCAAAACCTTGGTATCTCTAAGGGGACACCTGCAGAATGTGAGGTGCAGTAACTGAGCATGCTGATACAAGAGAAAGCAATTAAGGTGGTTGTAAAGAATTCTGATAAACAGAATTCAAAGAGAGCAAGCCAGGTAACTAAAGTGTCAAGAAACAACTTGGGAGAATTGGGAAGAATATTTCCCATTTCTGTTTAATCTTAATACAAAGGCAGATTTATTTTTCAGTTCAGAAGGATCGTCCAAGGCTTAACATTTAGCTCGAATTAAAAATAGTTGCCACCAAAATAGTTTTACTCATTGTGGCATTTCATACACAGCTTGAGTACCCTGCTGCCATTTAAGTTTTGTACTCTTCTTTTCTACGAGTCTCTGCCAGACACAGAAATGTAATGCGATTAGAAGTTTTCAGATTACATTGTTGTATAATCAATGGCCATGCTTTTCTATTATTTTTTTAACTTCTTGGCCAAAATTAAAATAATTCTGTTTTATTGCCTTTATCTTTGCATTCTTTCTTAATTCTAAAGATGGGATACTTATATTTAAACATATATTTAAGCTGCAAAGAAAAAAATCATGAAGATCTTAATAGTTGAATTTTGTACTGAATTTAATAATATAATATTAAATCCCTAGTTAGTTTGCTTCAGTGGGTAGTTTATGACAATTTACAGTCCTTGTGGTAGTCTGTTAAAATCTAAAAGAAAGAAAAGTGTATGGACTAATTGCCTTATCGGCACTTTTCACACCGACACTGGGTGATTTCAGACGTTACGCGGTCCTGATTCACCACAGTGGATTCCCAGCGGTGGCGAACCGGCTAACCACCCCCCGTGGTCAAGGGGTATTTTCAGACGTTACGAGACCATGCTCAAACACAGTCAATACCCTGTGGTGGGGATTGGCCTCGTAACAGCTGTTGGGGAACCAGAAGTCCCCCCCCCAGATGTTAGCCACGGTCAATCACGGCGGGGAATCACATTCACCACGTGATTGGCGGGACCGGCGCCGATCACGTGGTGAACGTGATTCCCTGCCGTGTTGTCTCTGTGCCTGCTGTGTGTGTTGCCTTGGCGGCTCTTCTCCCTCTTCCCCCTCCCTTCCCGTTTCCCTTGTGTGGGCGTTCCCTGTAGGCGCTTTTGGCTTCCTCTGCCCTCAGTCTCGTCTGGATGGCAACCACGGCCCGGAATCCCCAGCGGGATTCAGGGCCGTGTTCAATTCAGGTGAGCGCTGCGGACGCATTGGCTGCGGCGCCCGCCCATCTCCCCAGAGGGCAGGCGGCTGGGGAGTGTGGGGGGGCAGGGCCATGCAGCCACATGTTGCACCATGTGGCCCCTCCCCCTCCCCAATTCCCTGCTGGGATCAGACGACACATCTGTTGGACCTCACATACCTCAGGAACCACCTCGCCCTCCGTACCCCAGAGCAGCTCCTTCGGTCTGCCGGGGGTGCCTTCTTGGAGGTCCCCCGTGTTAAGCGGGGGGCCACAATGGAGAGGGCATTCTCGGTGGCTGCGCCGCGCCTTTGGAACTCCCTTCTGGAGGAAGCTCGCCTGTCCTCAAGCCTTTTGATATTCCGACGAAGATGTAAAACCTGGCTGTTCGCCCAGGCCTTTGGGGAGGGTGGGTTAATGGGGTTTTATCTCCCCTACCCTATTTTATTGTTTTAAATGTTTCCCGGGCCCTGTTTTAATACTTTATGTATTTTTGATGTGTTTTTAACTGGTTTTATATGTATTTTATATTTTTTTGTTGGAAGTCACCCTGATCTGTTCTCAGGAGGGGCAGGGTATAAATCTAGAAATAAATAAATAAATAAATTCCAGCGGGGAATCAGAAGGGTGATTCCGGGACGGGGCAAATGCCGCCCCATCTCTTCTGAAATCACCCACGGAGACCCCCAAACAGACATGACAGGAGCGAGACCACGGCAGGGAATCAGGCCACCAGACCACAGCCCGGGGAAGCGCAGCAGACATTATGCCGATCCCGGGCCGTGGTCACAGCACCTGGAAGGCACCGGAGCATCTCGTCCCAGCTGCTGCTGTGTGCCCTTTAAATCTCCCTCCCCAGTCTGTGTTGATGCTCATTGCCTGGCAGCGATGCTACGTGCTTTGTCCCCGGCTGGGAATCATGTTGCTTGATTCCAGCCGGTGGTTGCCGTTCATTCATTACTTTTTTTTTGGTTCCCGGTGGGAATCACTTTGACCATGCTTTCGGAGATAATCCGCGCTGGAGCTCTGGAAGTGTGGTTATTTTTGACCCCTGGTGGGGATTGACTGTGGTGAACACCTGGCGGCCATGAAACAGATGTTCAGGGTGCTTTGGCCCAGCCGCGGGATTGACCGTGGTTCACTGTGATTGACTGTGATCTCGTAATGTCTGAAAATACCCACTGTACCCCTGATAAAATGGGTGTTACATTTTATTATACATGTTTCAGGGCACCCATAGAGCACACCTGCAGCCCTGCAACATGCATAATAAAATGTAACACCCATTTTATCAGTGTTACAGTGTTGGTGTGAAAAGGGCCATTCAGTGGTTCTCAGTCATATTTGTTTGTCTGCACAACCACATTATTTTGAAACTTTTAGACAATCCTGTGACCCCAGACTGCAAAAAAGACATAAATAATATACTGAATATTGATAGGGATTGCAATCCTATCTCAGTTGGGTTAGTCCTGCTTGGAAACACACAGGCCCTTTTCAAATGTGCTGCTGTGGGTGGGGGGATGGGTGTGTGCCCATGGTGGGTGGAGATGGGTGTGCACCTGTTCCCATAGGTATACACCCATCTCCACACACAGAGCACATGGCATTGGAGCCCGTTGCTCTGTGTGTGGGTGATGGATGGAGGTGTGTGGAGATGGGTGGAGTGCGGCAGCGCGCATGCACCTCCACCTACTACGGGCGCCATTCCTACGGGTGCCCAGCCATCCCCCCCACATTGCGGGGGGCATACACATGGGTGCCCCTCCACCACACACATGTGCAGTGGAAGGGGGGGCACCTGTGTGAAAAGGCCCACAGTTTGGAAACCTCAGTTTATTTTAGATCTGCATCAAATATCTTATTTGCTGAATTTGCCTGAAAAATACAAAAATATCAAAATGCTCAATAATGGAAAAACAGATATCAATTTCAATTGCAGATATTATTCAAAGAGGTATTCAAAAATCTGCAAATAGTACAAAATCTATGTTTCATTTTAGCTCTATTTTATTAGAAAGAATTAGAGTTTTTAAGGTAATTCCCACCAGAACATTACTATATTTTATGCCTTTCAAACAAGTTTTGCATCAAATAAAAAAATTAAGTAGTCCAAAAATCTACCTTAAACTAGGGCTGAAATTAGAATCTATTTTTTTCTTGAGAGAATCTCATGAAATTTCATGCCAGTGACTTGGATCTTGCTGAGATCTTGGTCCCAGTAGGAAAACTTGTGAGATATCTCAGGGGAAAAAAACACCCCCAAATAATACTACTAATAAAAGAACTTTGCATGCATAAAATTGTTGTCAGGACCATTCTGCGCATTCACAGCCCTTTTCCAAAATGGCACCAGTAGTGTCTCTGCCATTTTGGAAAAGGGCAGGTGGTCTGCGCATGTGCAAAATGGCCACTGTGCATGTGCAGAATGACTGGCCTTTTCCAAAATGGCAGTGGGCTACCAGCAGCAAGTGGTGAATCAGACCCCATATGCTGTCTCTCTCTAGGAGCAAAGCTTTCATAGGAAGACCGTATCTCATTCTTCCTTGTATTACTCCTTCCAGTATAAGCTTTACCAGTTTTTTTTATGGAAGAAGGCCAAATAAAGGAGAAGAGGGGCTAACAAAAGGGAGGTACATGGGTCACGTGAGCAAGATAGTAGGGGTCGAACTTGGTTGAAAACACCAGATACCGGTTTTACCAGATATCGGATCTCGGATTACCGGATTAAAACTGGTATACCGGTACCAGTTTTTTCCCCATTGAAATCAATGGGGAAGATTTCCCATTGAAATCAATGGGAGAAAAAAGTAAAAAAGAAGCAACAAAATTACCTGTAATAAACACAACATGTAAAGAACAGATTCACTTGTTTCCTTAACTACTGCTAACCACCAGACTACACTTTGTGCCCAGTAGCCCCCATGGCCTCCATAGCCCCCACGGCAGTGTCCACTACTACTTTTTTTTCTTTTAAAAAAAGGGTTTTTCCCCCACAGCACTCAGAAGTCAGATCTCACAGTATCATCATCACAGCAACTGCTGGTGGAGGACACTCGCACAGTGGCATGTGATGTCAGTCAAGCACGCAGCTTGTTTAGTTTGCTACTAGAACTGCATAGAGACTGAGAGAGGTCAATAAATCTCAAATCTACCATCTTAGTTGATAACCACATATTCAATTGGCAATGCCAACAGTTCCAATACCATTGCCCACACAACGAACAACACAACAACAATCCCAAATCAACCCCCACAAATAAGCCATCTCTCTCCCCATTTGACTATAGCCCCATGGGGACAGGCAGTGGAGGCTATCCATCTCCCCACCCTGAGGCAGTGCTGAAACCAGAAGCCCAGCAAGTACATTTCAGAGTTTACATTGCAGCAAACAACAACCACACAACAACCACAACCCTGGCACAGCCACATTTTACCCTCCCCCATTGTCAGGACTTCAAAAGACTCAGAAAGCAAGCATGCATGCTCCTCCAACTTGGCATGGCAACTGGGGCACCCCTCACCCCCAAATAGCAGATGACACAAGATGGGTCACACAACAACCACACCACAACCCTTGCACAGACACATTTCCCCCTGCTCACATTGCCAGGGTTTCAAAAGACTCAGCAAGCATGCATGCATGCTCCTCCAACTTGGCCTGGCAACTGGAGCACTCCTCACCCCCAAACAGCAAATGGCACAAAATGGGTCATACAACAACCACAACCCTGGACAGCCATATTTCCCCCTTCCCCATTGGCAGGGCTTCAAAAGCCTCAGCCTGCATCCTCCAACATGGCCTGGGAACTGGGGCACCCCCACCCCCAAAGATCAGATGGTACACACACACAACACAAGATAGACCTGGCACACAGCCACATTTCCCCCTCCCCCATTGGCAGGGCTTCATAAGTCTCTGTCACCCTGCATGCTTGTTGCTTTCCATGGCCTGGCCACATGGCATGAAGCCCTCCCCCCCATGGGATCCCAAGAGACTAGGTGCCCATTCCATTTCCGCCCACTTCCCTTGCTAAGGGGCACCACGGGGTCCTAATCCCATAAAACCCCAAAGTAACTCATAATTTACCAACAGTCGCATGCTCGCGCACCTCCAGCAGTCTGTGGCAGTCCTTTCAGATACCAAACCTGCTGTATAATGGCTTCCCAAGCCCAAGGGCCAGAAGGTCAAAGAAGGAAAAAAAAACCTACATTACTATTGGCCACTCCAGCCAACCAAGTGCCACCCCGTCACAGACACATCACCCCCTCTAAAAAAATCTTAGAAAACCTTCAGGATTAGATGCCTTTTTTGATTTAAAAAAAGGCAACCAATCCAAGGCAGGGTATAAAAAAGGCGCCAGATGTAACAGTTTGCACCACAGGGAGGGGGCAGAGAGGCATTCAACAAGTGCAAAACAAAAAAACAGTGCCCAACTGCCACAAAGTCATTTAAAAAAAAACAACGAGATCCGAGACCAATGCAAAAAATCTGGTACGGCCAGGATTACCAGATCTCAGATTTAAATCTGGTATGGCTAAATACCAGCAATATCGGATGTCGGTGGATCCGGAATTCCCACCCCTACAAGATAGCCAGGGTAGCACGGAGGGGTAGAGAGCAATCCGCCCAGAATTTTAGAAATACTATTCAGAATTGTAGAAGCCTGGTTTTTGATAGATGACAAGGAAGACAAGGGATATCAACAAGATCTAGGTGACTGCCTGAATCTACTTATAGAATAGGGGCAAGGAAGGTATCAGGACTTGATTTATTATCTTGGAACATCTCTGGGTTAAAATTCAAGTTCAATTACTTGGATTGGGTGAAATGTATACATAGTTTCCAGGTTCTCTTCTTTCAGGAAACATGGATGACTGAAATTCCCTCAGTAAATGGTTAATACTTTTGCAACTAAGGCCTGGAAGCATAATAAGAAAGATAGATATAGAGGGGGCCTGGCTATATTTATTTCCAATTTCTTAGCGGTCGAGGTTACTCAGATACCTATTGTTTCCCAATTTATTTTGGCCATTGCTATTAGCTCCGGGAAGGATAATCCCCTAATATTCATGAATGTATACCTTCTCCCCCGGATGAAAGGAAAAGATCCCCTTTGATGGAAAGACCGTCTGGGTATGGTAGTGAGGATGTTGAGAGTTGATTATGTGGATGTAGAAATAATTATATTAGGGGATTTTAATGCTAAAGTTGGCCAGTGACCTTAATTTATAGAGGATGATCTGGATTCTATACATCAGATCCAGGAGCCAAATACAAAAGACAAAAAAGGGAAATAAAGCAAGTCAGCAGCTGGTACAATTTATGTATGCATGTGGCTTTAGGATGCTGAATGGGCGGTTAGTCCCCAACGTCCCAGGAGCCTACACTTACTATTCAAGTTTTAGTCACAGCACTGTGAATTATATATTGGTGGAGGTCCAATCCTTTGGAAGAGGCAGATATATGAAGATTTTGGAAAGAGCAGAGAGTGATCATTTCCCTTTATTTTGCTCCCTAAATTTAGCGGAGACAGTTAAACAAAGTCCACCTAACAAGTCAATGGGCAAAGTTAGATGCTCTTGGGATGATACGCTGATCCAAGAAGTCAGGATAACACTTGACTCCTGGGCTGCACTGCAAAATTTTATGTAATCCAAGGATTGCAATGTTCAGCTAGCCCTCTATGATGAACTAAGAAAAGAATTGTTACAACTGTTGACTAGACAAACATCTTTTTCTGGTCTTACATTTCATAAAAATTGGTTCAACCAAGAATGTTTAGGGGCCAAATAGCTGCTTAGGACTATGCAGGTAGAACTGAAGAAGTCAAGTATTATTGCTGATTGGGAATGTTTTAAGGCTACCAAATTAGATTATAAGGCTTTGCTTAAGAGGAAAAAGCAGATATATCAGAACCAGAACCAGGATGCCATACAACAGAAGGATAGTAGAACCTTCTGGTCTGTAGTGGCAGCAAAAGTGAAAAAAAGCCACACAAGCTGATTGTCATATAGGGGGTTCTGACTGGGCTCTCTTTTTTACTGGTAAGTTTAAATCTAAGATGGATACGTCCCCCAGTAGTAGGGCCCTTAAAGGTTGATGATAAGGACTTAGGCCTTTTTTTAACATTTGAGGATCATGTAAACAGTTATATAACTTCCCTGAGGGCCAACAAGGGACCAGGCTCGAAATACCTGGCCCCTGAAATCTTTAAGCAGTTTTGCAACTGGTGGATACGAGTCCTGTTTATTTTATTTAACAATATAATACTGGTTAATTTATGGCCTTCCGGCTGGAAATCAGCAACTATAGTTCCCATTTACAAAAAAGGAGACAGATGCAAGTCTGAGAGCTATAGACCTATCAGTTTGATTAATTTACTGGTAAAAATCTATGGAAAGCATCTCTCATATCACCTGGATCAATGGATGCAGAGGTTCCAGGTCCCTGGTTAACAACAAGCAGGTTTCTGACCTGGACACTCTACAATTAATCAATGTTTTATACTGAGCTATTATTTATTTATTTATTTAATTATTTTAAACCCTGCCCATCCCGCCACAGGCAGCTCTGGGTGGCTTACAATTTACCATAAAAACACAACTTAAAACAAAACAGCAGAGGGAGGAATAAAATATCCCTAACCACCCCCCACCCTAACCCATCCCCCCCTCCTCCCTGAAAGCCAGGCAGAACAGCCATGTTTTACAGAAGCGTCGAAAAGAGGGGAGATCCGGGGCCAAACGGGCCTCCAACGGTAAGGAGTTCCACAGCCATGGAGCAGCCACCGAGAAGGCCCTCCCCATCGTGGCCCCCCGGCAGACTCAGAGGACCTCGAGGAGAGCACCTCCTGATGACCACAGGGGCCGATCCAGGACTCAGGGGGTGAGGCGGTCCTGCAGCTAGGTCAGGTCAAGGCCATTTAGGGCTTTATAGGCACGCATCAACACCTTGAATTGGGCCCAATATTTGATAGCTAAATATCGAAGCCAGGGGCAATGCCTTTTTGTACCCTTTATGGATCTAAAAGGTGCCTTTGATGGGGTAGAAAGAGGCTTAATTTGGCCAAAACTGATTAAACTGGGGATAGACAAAGCACTATTACACCTATTAGAGTGCTACCAGGCAAATCTAGAGGCACGTGTCAGATTTGCAATTAATAGAGAATTGTCCCCAGTTTTCCTGGTTAAACGAGGTGTATTCCAGGGTTGTCCAATTGCTCCTGTACTTTTCTCTCTTCCTTAACAATCTACAAGTGGCTTTGATGGATCCTTTGATTCATGCTCCAAAACTGTTGGCCCAGGATATTCCCTGCCTCTTATTTGCAGATGATACTGCTTTAATGGCTACAACCAAGGTGGGCCTCCAGAGACTTCTTAATAAATTCTCCTAGTATTGTGTAGTAAAGATGATCGAGATAAATGGGATTCAGTCTAAGATTTTGTGTTTGGGGGCACACAAATGGTATATTAACCACGGGAGAATTGAGCAGGTCAGCTCCTTTACTTACTTAGGGATTACCTTCTCTAATACCCATAAATGGTCCTGCCATACAGAAAGAGCTAGGACAAAAGCTACCAAAGATATGGAGGGGATTTTCAAATTCTATAATAGATTTGGGAGGAAACCCTGGAAAGAGGCTCTCCATGTTGGGAGTTTGAAAATCACCTCTACTGTTCTGTATGGTGCAGAGAACTTTGGAGATACTGTGGAGAAGTTGCAGAATCAATTTTTAAGATGTATATTGGAGGTTGCAAGAGGGACACCAGGTCCCCTTCTTCGCAGAGAAACTGGCCCCACCAATATGAAAACCCAAGCAATTTTGAGACAGGTCAATTACTGGCTCAAAATAAAACAATACCTCCCCCACGACAGATTGCCTAAGCTATGTCTGCTTGACCATGAGATCAAGCCAGTCAAGGTTTTACTTGGGTGGATGAGAGACAGATGCCATTATTTATTACTGGGCTTGGTGACTGCTGGGAGTTGGCCAGGATACCACTCCAGGACTTAAATCACGCATAGCTATGTGTTTAAATGATGTACACCTTCAGAGTGACATGGCCTATGTATGTTGGACAAAATGTGTCCCCCTGCTTGGACTCTTCAAAACTGAAAATGGCCTGGCTCCTTCCTTGATAAGACCAATTAAACATGGTCATCAGAGGGTCATAAGCAAGCCAAGGATGAATCAGATCAAGCTTGCAGTGATTAAAGGGAGATGGGACAAAATCTGATATGAGAAATACCTCTGCCCTTGTCTGCAAAATCAAGTAGAGGATGTTATACATCTTTTATGGCACTGTCCCTTTTATGTGGATCCAAGGTCCAAAATACTCCTTCCACAAGTTTCTCATTTGAGAGACTGGTCTAGCAGACTTAAAACAATTTGGCTGCTGCAAAGTGACTCTGTTGCCATTTTGTCTGCTTTGGGGAAATACCTGGCTCATGTTCGGGAAATTAGAAAAGATTTCTAGTTTATGAAACCTCAAGTTTTTAAAACTCAAACCACTGTAAAGTAGCTATTTATGGTTTTATGTTATTAAAGTGTTGGGCATGCTTGACCCCAACAAAGTCCCATTAGCCTTCCCCTTCCAATGATAGAAGAAGATGCTATGGTAGTAATCAAATTGATTGTATTATGCTATGGATTTTATTGTTGTTAGTGTATTATGTATTGCCATTTTGATGATTTTCCATTTTGGTTTTGGCGAAAGCCATAATGAACTAACTAACTAACTAACTAACTAACTGGCAGTGATGCTGGTGGTGCCCTTTTGGAAAAGGTCTGTGCATGTGCAGAACAGCTGCAGGGGCCATTTGTGCATGCACAGTGGTTTTTAAATTTTATTGAGAAATGTTTTAAGAATGGTGTTGAGAACGGCTGATTCTCAACTTCTTCCCAATTGGGAAAATCTCACTGAAAGCCTAGTTCTCAAAGAGAATCTTGAGAATATTGAGATCGAGTTTCAGTCCTACTTCAAATTATATTTATTTCTATGGTAAAGATTAATTTTCCCACCAGGACATATACCTTCATGCCGCTTCTCCCTTAGCAACCGACCTGCTCTCAGTTTCTTTAGGGTCTCTGGTACCCATCCAAGGTACCTGCAGCAAAGCTTATATTTATCAATGTTTACAATAAAGCTTAAGATCAAAAGAAATAAAATTAATCTGACTTCCGAGCATCTTCCCCCCGCCCCCTCAAATACGACTAGTTGTGATCTAATCATATCTCTGGTTTTAAAGCTTCTCTTCTAATCAGAAAACAATGGGCAGCATCACAGAGAAATAATCTAATTGTCACAGCCCTAGCATCTTAAAGAAAAGCTTTCAAAACTACTTTAACTTGACAATTTAAGCAAAGTCTATTGATGAAGGCTTAATATGCTCATAGTTTTAAAAAAAATAATAAGAAGAAAAAAGAACCACTACTAACTACATACAGGCTTTTTATAACCAACACTTCAAAGTCAATACAGATCACTGTAAACAATCCTATATGCAAACTTGGTACACCGTCTTTACAGTCACCATGAAATAAAATAGTTTGCACGCAGGAGGACTGAAAACAGCTTTGCAGCAATATAGGAAATACCCGCACTTCATATAATATGACCTTCATAACTCAATTTATGGGTCATTCTTTCACTTGTGGGATATTTTCAATATCGTAATTGTAAAAAGAGAAAGGGAGAAAGAATGTTCAGTTATTCATTTTGCAAGGCACCTTTTTATTAAAAGCAGAAATAACAGATGAAAATCATTCTGCTGATAATTTTAATGAAATATGAAGTGCTTTGAATATATTTTATTGCAGGCAATACAGGAAAAAGGCTCTTGCTGCTTAATGTGTCATTTAATGAATGGATTCCATATTGCTTTGCCCTGCTACCTTTGGAAATGCAGGCCTTGTAATTATAATAGTTAGTTGTTTCCAAAGGGGCTTATTCCTACAAACTTAAACTCTGGGTAAAAAAAACCCCACACGTGACAGCAGATCGCTTTGACCTGGGACCCACCGGCACATTTGTTTACATGCCGCCAGATATTACTCTGGAATTGCCCCGGGGCAGGTAAGCAGCTAACCTGAACTGCGCCATCCTGAGAAAATCTCCAAGGATGCTGCATGGGCTAAGAGCCACCCATACGGGTCAATGCAGGTTAGCACATGTGTTCAGCCACGCAATCCTCACCTCAGTGCAGGGGCTGCCATGGCTAAGTTCCATTTCTAGTTGCCACGGCTGCCCATCATGGTGGTGGTGGTGGCACTTGTACGTTCGTTTCGTTCTCCACCCTATCTGGGGTGTACAGGCAGTTGGATAGCTCTCCAGCCGGAGGCATGTTAGTTCAGTGTACCTCCCCGACCTGGGCTCTGTTGGCTATGGTTTCCGACCCTGGGCCAGGCCAGGGAGCTGCCGCACCATCTGCATGTCTGTTTTTTACCCTCTGTTTCCAGAAACTATTGGATACCAGCAGGTATAATGAAAGATGGACCTTAACCAAAAATTTGGGATCCAAATCTAGGGGGGTATTTTCTTCATGGTAAAGAATTGTTGTGTGGCACATTACAGGCTAAAAATAAATATTTTGTGATAAAACATACAAAGTGAGTATGAACCGGATATTCTGGATGCTGCAAGCTGGACACCATAGAAATCTGGACTCTCACAATGAGCCTGTTCTCATGAGCAAGGGCAGTTACTGCAGAGTAGAACTGAAATAATTATGCATTAATATTTTTGTATATGAGGAAAACCTGCATATTTGTACTTATAAATGTATGTCCAAATTCGTCTGCCTTACCACTGCTGCAAAATTCTCTTCTTTGTGCCTCCAAAATACTGATGAGATTTTATATTTTGTTCATTTCAGTTATTTTGTTCTTCACAATTTTTGTTACTTTCTGCTACATTGTTGCCACACCCCAGAAAAAGACATGGAGACAAGGAATGGGTTTAAGCAGACTGCACTCTTTATTAATTAACTAATAACAAACCAGAGGGGGGGGGGCAATTCTCCTCCCCCCCAAAAATGGATCTGGTTGATTATTCCCCCAACCAAGTATAGGAGAGCGGTCTGTTGCATACCCAGGTACTGCACCCATATGCCAATAACCTACCTCCCCCTTGAAAAGTCCCCCTTCCAGCCCAAGACACCCACCTTTTTATTTTATTTATTTTATTTCACTTATGTTCTAACCCGCACCCTCCTGCTCACAGAGCAACTCGGGGTGGCTCAAAACACACATTATTAATAATAAGAATAATAAAACGCAATCACATAATACATCTCATACACAGTTTAAAATTCATTAAAATGCTAAAAATATACTAAAAGGCCAACCTCCCCTAACTCACCCTACCCTATCCGTCTCCCTCTCCAAAGGTCCGGCGGGACAACCAGGTCTTACACTTTCTTCGGAAAGAGGGGAGGTCTGGGGACAGGCAGGTACCAGCTTGGGTAAGGGGGGGACTGGGGGTGGCTCCCTATGGAGACCTGCCAAGCAAGGACAGGGGGAGGCCACTGATCTCACCGGCCCACATCTGACCCGGTTAAGACTTTTGACATAGCTCTCCGGGATGAGGGCAGGCCTTCAGTCACACTAAACTGGAATGACTAGACAGACCAATCATCTTTACATTCCAAAACATAAAAGACATCAGCAAATTGGACTACTGAAGATACTATGTTAGTGTTGGAAACACATTCCTTTGGTTGCATCCCCCCTAAGCACCTCATCCTGTTTGTTTGCTAGAAACACCAGGAGTAGACAGACAGATCAGGGAACCCT